>CAWUFW010021661.1:0-115056 GCA_963921515.1 Calotriton arnoldi
ATACCTGTGTGGTGTATTTTCATTTGGTGATTCAAGAGATTGTGTGGTAAAACAAGCTGCTTTACATTCCTCCAAGACTTAGCCTGAAGGCTGCTCTCCACAGCTACCACTAGGATAGCTTTCTATAAAGGTTGTCTTAAACCTACCTACCATATGAGTCGAATTGTACCGGTGCAAGGTGTCCACTTTAACTAGTGAACAGCATATACCAGGCCAACTTCTCACAACAAGTGATAAAGACGCAGGTGGTCCCTATGAGGGAAGTGTAGCCCTTGACTTCCACGACAATAGTTACACAAAACCTCCTCTAGTAAGGTTTATGCTGCAATTAACAACTATGGGGCATATTAGCAAGACCCACGTTAAAATTATCGCCGTATTAGCGGCAGGAAACTGCCGCTAAAACGGCGATAATGGGCTTGCTAATATGCGTTATAGAATTCCAATAGAAGCCCAGGTTAGATGTGCAGGACATCTAACCTGGGCTTCTATTGGAATTCCATAACGCATATTAGCAAGCCCATTATCGCCGTTTTAGCGGCAGTTTCCTGCCGCTAAAACGGCGATAATTTTAACGTGGGTCTTGCTAATATGCCCCTGTATTCGATAATTCACAGTAGAAAAGTCTTATGACTAAACAAGAACTCAATTTCTTGATTTTTGAGAAACTATCTGCTCCTATTGGTGTAGTGGCACAGTGCAAGTGACAAAGAGAATGAATAGTGTGCAGGTGCTGTACAAAATATGCAAATATACACATGTGACTGATAAGGACAAATGGATGTTAAACCAACACTCATATTGGGAGTATTGAAATCCTAGTTCAATTTAAAACAGCCCACAGTAATAGTTGTTGACATTTCGACCCAGATACATAATTATTAAGAGAAGGGTCATCATCAGGACAGAAAATATACAGAGCAGACACCATTAGACTGTGGCATAAAATCCCACACTCATAGGTGTAAGTAGTAGTTTTAAAAAAAAACATCGACCTGGCTCGTATGTGATTTGGCAAGCAGTTAGGGTAAGGACCAAACACTGTCGGAAGACCCGTCAGTTTGTACTAGGTTTCTTAAAAGGTGATCAGACGTGGTGTCACAGGGATGCCATGCTTGTCGGGAAGCACGCAAATCTGAATTCAAAGTGAATCATGAAGCATTCTGGAATCTGCCCTGTGAGTACTGAAAAAATCAGTTATCCTTTGGAAACCTCGAGTGGTTTCACATCATGAATTGTGCCAAAGAGAAAAGAACGCATCAATCATCCGTACACAGGCCCCTGGCAGCCAATCAGTGCAGAGAACAATGCCTTAAGTGCCTCAAGTCCACAAGTATTCAAGAGAGTGTTCAATGGCATCAAAGGACTAGGAGCAACTGAATTGTTATCACTAGTAACATATATATTGATAGGGACCCTCTTCCTACCTGGACATGAAAAGCATTCCCCCAACCCAAATTCCAGCTGATTATCGCTCTGATCTGAACAAGTCGATTGGGTGTTTGTAATAGATGGGATTTGCAGTCAGTGGATCTCTGCCAAACCGCTCTTCTGGGGAGGGGCAGATTTGGCACCATCCTTCTGTCCAGCTTCACTCTTATTTGTGATGGAATTACCACACCCATCATTGGACTCAGCCAGGACAGCATCCAAAGCACTCAGCTTAAAATGAATTTCAGATCCATTAACGAGGGAGGAGGGGGGGGGAGTTTGTAGATCTAATGAGATTAAACCTTCAGCCAGTTCAGAGGCGACTAATTTCAATTCGATCGAGTCCCAAAGTCCAACAGGTCCTATAAGGCATTTTGCATACACAATGTCTGAGTGGACGATTGAATAGCAACGTCTAATGAGTCTAATCCAGTGAAGGGCTTTATTTTTCAATTAATCACTAGCTTCCGTGGAGCCTTGCAGTAACTTTGGGACTTTTACCATAAATACCCGTTCTAGCTTCTCTGCGTTGTCCTAGCAGAGGCTGTTCAAAGGGGGGGGGCACATGATCATAATTACAATTCCCATAGGTTACAACACTTGACAAATAGGATGGATAGACGGTGCTGGGACATTTACCAGCATACATGGGGTAGATTTAGACTGGTAACATAAAGATGAAAATGAACAAACTCTAATATCAGGGCACCGGCAAGCACTACCATCATGATTGCAATGTACACTTGAAGGAGCTACACAATCAAAGCGTGAAAGTTCCTCAGAAACAGCTGGTAGTTTCTTTATATCCCTTAATACCTGTAGAGCAGAAGAACTCTGGGGCATATTAGCAAGACCGGCGATAAAATTATCGCCGTTTTAGCGGCAGGAAACTGCCGCTAAAACGGCGATAATGGGCTTGCTAATATGCGTTATAGAATTCCAATAGAAGCCCAGGTTAGATGTGCAGGACATCTAACCTGGGCTTCTATTGGAATTCTATAACGCATATTAGCAAGCCCATTATCGCCGTTTTAGCGGCAGGAAACTGCCGCTAAAACGGCGATAATTGTATCGCCGGTCTTGCTAATATGCCCCTCTGTTCTCTGTGAGGCAGCTGCAACGAACAATTTGAAGACCCTGACAATTCGTTAAGAGTGTTCACCACATCCAGTAATATTTGCTTCAAATTGACTACTTTGTCACTCAGAGCGGAAATTAAACCAATTGCTTCATCGAGGGTAGAACGGTCCCAGGTAGGAGGAATAGAATGGGGGGTTACGGAGACATTCTGTGAGTAAGTAACTGATGGAAGATCCTCCTTCAGGGGATCATATCTATTTGAGCATTCAATATTAATATGAACGTGAGTTTCCCCCATGGGGTCAGAGTTGGTGGTAGCATTTTTTGTGGATCCAGTATGGGAGGTTGCGCCTTGCTGTGAAGGGAGTCAGTTGTAATTAAGTTTTTAGAGACCCTAGGCTTAATCTTGAATAAATCGTGAACCTTCCCCCACTTTAATGGCTATTTCAACAATCATGGCTCTGGTTTTAAAGATGATCGTCACCTCTGCAATTAAGGTGTCAATCTCGCTTTCCATGCAGTTCGCGGTCACAAATTTTTGAGTGTTTGAAAGGTTTTATTTGGGCAGCCGCGCCTGCATGGCTTTGTGCCTTCCGTTCCCCTATTCTCATGACAGAGCAAGAATAACAAGCATTTACAATGCAATAGGTCTCGCATTTATGAGAGTTATAGCTATTGGCGTTGTAAATGACAATGTCTTTTACCCATGCATTTTGGTTTGGAGTGGATATATGTGGTGTAGTGTAATTATATGGATTAGATTGGAATTGTTAGTTGTCGAATTGTGTGGCGTGGAGTGGATTTGTGTAGTGGAATTATGTGGCATTATGTGCAGTGGAATTATGTGGATGGTAATTATGTGGTATTGAGTGTACTGGAATTATGTGGAGTGCGGTTGTGTGTCATAGAGTGTATTTATGTGGAATGTTATTTTGTGTTGTGGAGTGGTATGTAGTGATGGGTAATTATGTGGTGTGCTGTTGAATTTTATGGCATGATGTGGAATTCTGTGGTGTGGATTGGATATATTATTGTTGTGTTGTGTAATTGTGTTGTTGAGTTGAATTATGTGATTTGTTGTTGAATTATGTGGTGTGGAATGGAAATTTGTAGAGCTGAATTACGTGGCTGGAAGTGTGTGGTGCTGAGTGAAATTAAGCAGACTGGAATTATGTGGCATGGTGTGGGGTGTATTCATGTGGATTGTGTTCCCAAGTTAAACAAGCATTGGCATAGCCAATAGGTCTCGCCTTTGGGACCTTATAAGTGCTTAGCCAGAGGTTTTGGTTTGGCCTTTGTTTTAAGCTATGTTGTAGAGCAGTGTGGCTGCTGTGCAGCATGTTGAAAAGTTATAATAAACAAGACTGGCCACATTATTTTGTAGGCACATGCATGCATTACCACGTGAAATGACGCAGGCGCCTTTTTTTACTTTTGTGATCCAAAAAAGAATGCAATAGCTCTCGCATTTGCTTGAGTTAGAGCTATTGGAGTTGTAAATGATAAGTCTTTTACCCAAGTGTTGTAGAGGGTATATATGTGGTGTGTAGTGGGATTATGTGAGTTGGATTGGAATTGTTAGTTGTGGAATTGTGTGACTTGGAATTTTGTGGTGTGGAGTGGATTTGTGTAGTGGAATTATGTGGCATGGTATACAGTTGAAATATGTGGATAGTAATTATGTGGTATTGAGCATATTGAAATTATGTGGAGTGGGTGTGATGATGTGTAATTATATGGAATGGTATTTTGGGGTGTTGAATGGTATGTAGTGGAGTTTAATTATGTGGTGTGCTGTTGAATTTTGTAGCATAATGTGGAATTATGTGGTTTGGATTGGATGTATGTGGTGTTATGCAATTGTGTTGTTGAGTTGAATTATGCAGTTTGTGGGTGAATTATTTAGTGTGAAATGGAAATGTGTGGAGTTGAAATGTGTGGTGTGGAACTGTGTGACTTTGAGTGAAAGAGCAATGTGATAGAGAAATAAAGGAAGGAAGGGAAGAAAGGAGGAAGGAATTAAGAGAAGGAAGGGAGGAAAGATGAGAGGATGTGAGAGAGGAATGGAGGGAGGGAAGGAAGGAAGGATGGGGTGAGAGAGAGAAAGAGGAAAAAGGGATAGGAGAGAAAGCAAGAAGAAAAAAAGAAAGGACTTAGTGAAAGGCGGAAGGGCTAGATATGAGTGACTGGAATAAGTGAAGTTGAAGTAAGGGTTGAGGAAATAAGGTTGGGTATACGATTAAGGAGTCAAGAGAGGGATTAAGATGGGCAAGAAGGAAGAAGGAGGAAAGGAGGTAATGAAGAAAGATAGAGAAGCAGAGAGGATTCTAGGCAGAAGGGACTGTGGAAGTAAATAGGAAGGAAGAGTTTGAGGGAAGGCGGAATCGAGGAAGGGAGAAGAGATGGTTGAAGTAATGAAGAGTAGGAAAAGGAGGGAGGGTTAGGAACGAAGGAAGGAAAGAAGGGGGATTACGGAGGCCAATAAGGAATGGAGGAACAAGGGAATAAGGAGGAGAGAGAGAGAAACTGTGAAATTAGCTACTTGATATCCAAACTACAGTCTCTTAGAGGATTATTTTTTCTGGCTGCCCTGCATTAATTTTTTTGATAATATAATGAATGAAATATATTATGAAAGCAAACCAGAAGGAGTGACACTCCCCAGCAGTTTTAAATATGTCCCCTAAAATTATACTATTCATGTTATGTAGAGCTTACATCGCTGAGGAAATAAACAATACAAAACAAGGTGACAATAACAGCAGTTTGGTTTCCTAATCACTCGTTTATAAATAATATAGTACTTTGTATCTCGGAAAAAATGTCCATCCTTAGTGATAAGCCAATATAGACTTCTGTTACCCGTGAGGTGGAATGTGATAGATAAATCAAAATAATGGTTAGATAGGGTCGAAAATAGCATTTAACTGGGAGGAAAGCCCAACTTTTTGACGAGAAGTTGGATTGTGAAAGCGCTTCCAGTAGGTTTGATGAATTCAAAACTCACAATAAGAAAATAATGCATGACAGCTCTAATTGAGCGAATTCTGCTTCCAACATGAAGAAATGTGCAAAAAGAAAATATGCCCTGGAATACCATACGTCCATTTCTAGTTTGATCTGCTTTGTTAAAACTGTTTCCTTATACAGTTTTTTCTTAGCCTTCTGACGCATCTCATAATGTGCAGTCGGTGCAGAAATACATCTCACGATGATAAGAGTAAGCCGCCTGTCTGAAGGCAGATTTTGATGCACTTTTGATTATGCAACCGATATGTGAGCAACTCACATTTGAAATTCTGCCAACGGAAAGTGACCTTTTATTTTATTGCAAAAGTTTGATACATATTTTATACCATGATGCAGTGGCGATAAATTGACATAAAATAAGCAGAGGACCATGCCATCTGGTAAAAATAGAAAGAAAATAAGTAGCACAGGAGTGAAGAGCGTGTGGCGCAGCGGCAAGAGTTGCTGACTTGAGAGCTGGGGATCCCGGTTTGAGTCTCGTGGCGCAACATCCTGTGATTGTGGGAAAATCACTTCATTTATCAGGGTGTTAAGCTACGCTGTATAAATCTGCAGGATCTTGTACTATATACCTCATTGCTCACGTATTCAATGGAAGGTGGCTGCTATATGGGAAAGCGGGAGCAGTGTTCATTTCTTTCTTCAGATGCTGAATGACAAAGCTGTTCTCAGAGCAGGACCCATAACTGAATGAGTCTAAAAAGGTTACATCCTGATTGTATGCTCTCAGGCAGGGCACGAGTCGGGGGTACACGCGGCTACACGGCGTCCACCCACTCTTTTCACAGGGTGGACGGCGTCCCCCCTGCTAAGATGTTGGGCCCCACAGAAATATGTTGAACTTGTCCCAGTGTAATTTTGAAACACCGGTCACGTTCATCAGCTCCTCCACGTTGTCTGCTTTCGATTCCCTGCAGCAACGTGCAGGCAGCGAGGGGGCTTTTTTTTCCCCCCTCCAGCTGGGCAATGATAAAAACTGAAGTTAAGGGGCCATCAGGCCTCCTTTTGATCAAGTGTGGGACTGGAGGAGTCCTGGTACCTCACAAATGCAAATACACCAGGGAGAAAACAAAAGCACACAGCTGGTTAGCTCTTCACAGGTACTTAAGAGATGCATGCTTTTTACTTTGTTGTATATAAGTGCATGCACTGTAAGAATGTCAGATGGGTTGTCTGTCTAAGTATTTACACAAATAACAATTTGAATAGCACTTTTTTATTTCTTTTATACCGCTACTCATCCCAATGCAGGGTGTTAGAGCACTTTACATAACATACACATTATCCATTCCAAATAAATCATGTAAGTGTGTAAATTAATGTACAAGATGTGTTACATGAGACAGTCGGGGTTACAAGGTGTAGGAGTCAAATACACTTCATAGCTCACTGTGGTCTACTAGAAGGATTACTATTTATTAACTGCAAGTACCAAAATGATCTCTGTGTTCATAGCAGTAATCCACTTACCTATCTACATAAAATAAAAATCTGTGATCTGCATGTTACATGATATGCTTTGCAGGAGACAACTTTTTAAAAAAAACCATATTTTATTGCATTTTCAGTTGCCATGTGTTATAACATACACATATCACAGCATCACTTCCAGTGAGGTCACTTCCTGTGATGCCACATGGAATGTCACGCGTCGTGACGTCATGTGCTTTGATAGCACGCGTCATGATGTCACTTGCATACTGCCTGACTTGGTCAGTCCCCCCACTTCTTTTTTTAGGACTTGTGCCCTACACTCAGGTAGTATGCTTCCCTGCACTGCCCACTCCGTCTGCACACCCTGAGCTGAATCAAGGTGCGAGGGGAACGGTCATGACTGGGAATGAGAAGAGAAGCAAACCTGACCCCTCATGCAAGTCCATGATCCCCTGTGTATCCGGAGCATCCCCGACAGATAGATAAGAAACCCAGCCACAGGGTGTGCAGACATCTCCAATGATTCTGGAAACGGGATCAAGCCGCAGAGAGACTGTCCCTAAAAACAAACTCACCCTACCCTCGAGTCTCTCTGCAGAAGCCCCGTATCTAGCGCATAATCGATTTATTTAAATGGAGGTGAAATAAGCTCAAAGCAAACAAACCTGAGGAAAATAATGAAGAAAACGAGAAGCTGATGCACAGCTAAGGTAACATATCACCCAATTTGAATCTCATTGGAGCGGGGAAACGAAAAAAAAACACATGCTGAGAAAGGTCTCACCATTTCTCAATATGCGCTCTATTGTTTTTGTTACGGAAAATGTTTCCACCTCCAGGTTTCGCAACAGACAGTGCAAGGGAGGGGGCGAAGGCGCATATAGTTTCAGGTGAAACAGATCTATTTCACACTGAACACTACAGTGTTCAAACATAATGAGGATGGAGTTCCGCTTATGTGTGCAAAAGCAGGAAAACAGAAACAAGTATCACGGGAGTGCAGAAGACGTGGCGCAACAGAGCTGTTGACTTGAGAGCTGGGAATCCTGGTTCAATTCTCGGCGGCGAACAGCCTGTGATTCTGGGCAAAGCACTTAATCTCTCTGGTTTATAAATTGGGCTATATAAATTTGTATGAAACCGAATGCCCGGGTTAAAAAAAGCATTTGTCACCGTAATTGAAAACAAGGAGGAGGGGCCTTCACACGCTGTACAGCGTGTCAGGGTTAAACAAAAGGTTCTCTTAGTGAAATCTCCAGAGACGGAATTAAGCATGCACAGGAAGGGCATTTACACAAATGCACCAATACCAAGCCAGCATTTCTGAATGCCAAAGATAGTAAACAATGGCAATAGGTGGGTTTGCCAAACCCCACAGAAGAGATATGCCCCAGGGAATGGCTACCTGATGAATAGGGGATGTTAGCATGGGTGGGCCCTTGAGGTTTTGATTTATGTTCATGGGACGTGTTCTAGCCCTTATACTCTATCACAACCCTTACTTGTTGCAGTTTACCCTCATTTTGGACACTGTGCTCAGCAGATTTCTTCTGTTCCGTTCTCTGCCACCTGAAGTAACCCATTCTCCTGCAGGCTTCCACACCCTATGCACATGTGTCAACTGCAATGTGCTTGAACTTGGTTACCCACGTAAACGTAGGCATATATTGTCATATTTGGACAGACATCGGATTCCGCTTGCAATGGTACAGGAGACCCACCTGGCCTCAAAGGTTTCCAACCCCTTGCCAACAAAATAGGCATCCTACTGATGCTTCTCCTCTTACTCCTCCTACATCAGGGGTGTGGTACTCCTGGTGAGACTGGGACTTCCATATACCCTGCATGCTTCTAGGAAGGATGATCAGGGTAGATATGTGATCACCTGAGGTAAGCTATTGTCACATACTATCACCATGGTCAATTGTCATGGCCCTAATATAGATGATTCAGGCCTTAATGAAAATGGTAATGCTTCCTAAATTATTATACTAGTTCTTGAACATCCCTGTCCAGCTGACTCACTCTTTTTTCTGCATGCTTAAAACTCAGCTGATAAGGCTTGCTTGTGTAGAGGATCAGCCCTGTATTCAATGGGATACCCTTACTCTTCCCTTTCAGGAGGGAGGTTTTGAAGCTTTCGATATGGAGCTTTACTATTTCTGTGCTCAGGCACACTATGCTATTGATTGGTTCAGGCCGACCCTTTCTTCCTCATGTGGCTAATGAGCAAGGTTATATGGCTTCCATTCCTCCACCTTTGTACATTGGTACTTAGGAGGCTGGATCCACTTTCACCTGGAATACTGTTGCCTGCACCACCCCGATCTGACAGAGGCTGTGACGTAAGGTAGGTAAGATGCTCCTTTACTCCCTTTGGAATACCATCCTCTGTTGCCGGTCACTCATGAAGCTCCAAGCAGGGGCGTAACACAGGCCCCCGCAGCCCCTGCGGTGCGGGGGAGCCCCCAAGCTCCAGGGGGCCCCCTCAGCACAGCACTCTGGCTGCAGAGCTCCTGATTGAGCCCAGAGGGGGCCCCTCCACGTGCCTTGTAGGGAGGCCCCCTCAAGTTTCGTTACGCCAGTGGCTCCAAGGCGTTGTCAACTCAAATGAAACATATGGATTGCTGCTGGAGTCATGGGTGAGCCCCTAAATTTAAGGTCTGGCTCAACAATCTCATCTATTGTAAAGCACAATTGTCATTATATCCGGTGCTTCTACCACTCTCTTCACGCCATAGAGATGTTGGCAGCCTCTACATCTCTGTTTGCAACTCCATCCTGCAGTCCAGAGCCCATGACGTATGTATTTTCTGTCGCATACCTGCCTGCTTCTGTACTCCCTTGTGACTGCTGACATGTTCCTGATATTACTGGTGGAGTCCTTTATTCTGATTTTGTCCTCGATATCTGTCACTCTCCCATGCCCATGCCATATTATGATTGCTGTGCTGCTTCTAACATTGCTAGCTGTGGAGCTAAGAAATGTGGTTATAATGTCCTAGTGTAATTGGAGTCGTGTCACTAAGCACCTGTGTTTTTGTGCTGTCATGGTCACCATTATTATGGTGTTGTGCTATTCGCTGATAACTAATACATAAATGATAAAAAAAAGGGGGGAAATGTTTTCATGTCTCCAAAAAATCCAAGCATCGCATGTGTGCTAAAGTACACAGCACACAGCCAATGTGTGGTTTCTTTCTGAAATGTGTCTAGGCAAATGCTTCCTGCACAAATCCTATGGTAGTCAGGCCACACTCACCTTTGCACCGTGGTGCTTGTCACAGAAGGCAGGCTAACTAGAGCGACACTGCAGGGATAACAGCAGCAGACCAACCTCAGTAGATACTAGGGCTTGTATGGTGCTCCCGTCCTTACACAGTACATCGCAACAACTTTGCTTGCTGGGCTAGTTTCTTCAAAAACAATAATAAATCTGTCCTCTCTCCTGTAACTAAAGATAGTAAAAGGGTTTGAAACTTTAGGGTAATTGCATTATCCAGTAGTGTGTGGATGTGCCATCTCTGCGTGAGTTGTGGTAAGTGACGGTCCTCTTAGAAGTTACGTGTTAATGCTGTACTAAGGACAGAGGGTGGAAAATAACATTATGTACATGGTCTCTGATTAAACTCGTCCATTCTTAGTACAGCCTGCTAGAATTTGAAAAGTGTTTGCGTGGAGGAACAACACTGTCATCATTTAAGGCAAAATGGCTACATCCATTGTAAAAGCACGTCCGGATTATCATCTCGTTAAATTTGAAAATGAAATGACAGGTTAAAACAGGACAACTGACATTCCGTATCACAAAACCACAGCTACGTTTTACGTTTCCCCGCTAGAGAGAAGCGGCGTGGTTTGTGCTGAGTTCCGCTGCACCAGGAAACTGCAGAGTGTAATAAAATTCCAGGCAACCGGGAAGAGCGCCAGCATTCACTTTAATAGCGCCGCGTTATTACGGCGGTGTGCTGCTCGCGCAGTGTGCTGCATCGTGCAGTCGCACCTCGGCACGGATTCCATGTTTTGGCTTTCATACACCCTCTAAAGCCGGTATGTTTCTGTGGACGAACCGCGCTAATGAGGGTGTAACAGACAGTTGTACAGCTCAGATTCATGCCCGAGATCTGAGGTGGATAAACATGATGCCCGGCGGTACGCGGAAGAACAGCTGTGCGTGGCTTTGAATCCGCGCCGTGGGCCTGAGGGGGCGAGGCGGAGGTCTCCCCAAGCACGTACGCTGCACGTGCACAGAGTATGTGCTGTCCCAACTCCCTAGGGTCAACGCTGCTGTCCTACAGCGCACTAAACAGGAACCTTTACGCGGCTAGTGTATAAGTTTGATGGAGCAGTAGGACTCTGCCCCCGTACCCTCGGTAGTTTTGCTTTTTGTTTCCAGCTTGGGGAATACACCGCACCCAAGGATGGAGAGAAGGTACTACTCGAATTTTCAAAGGATAAAGTGGGGACGGACAGGAGTGCGCGAGGCAGCATGGTGGATCTTGTTCTTAAGGCAGTAACGGAACGAGTCAAAGTGAAGGGGAGAGACAGGCAGCTCGGGTAGCAGGGAGGGAAGAGGCGGGAGTTGCGCTGGCGTTGCCTGCTCAGAGCAGCATCAGGCAGCACTCTTGCGCCCCCAGCTCTCAGGAGGGACCAGCGCCGAGCAGAGAGCTCGAGGAGCTGGGTGGCCAAACGCCTCTACCTGTACCTGAAGGGGGAGGTAGCCCCGGATAGGAGCACGCCCTGCAACCTTCCCAGAGCCGCAGACTTGACCCAAAGTTAATGTAACGCTTTGCTATTTAAGTAACTACCACCACCGATGTACAGGTGTAAATGTGATTAAGGAATTTTAAACAAGCGCGCGCGCCTCGCACGGCAGCAGGGGGAGGGGGGAGAGGAGGGAGCCTGCGCGATTCACTTGCAGGAGCGAGCGGCGCCAGGAGCGATAATTGCTACCATATGGCGCCAGCTGCTCGCTCCCGCAAGTGAATCGCCAAACGTGCACGCGTTGCCATTGAAGGCAATGGAACGCGTGCACGTTTTTGGCTGAAAAGCCGAATTGATCACAAAAGGTCTTTTTTCCTACGCAGCGCATGCACGCTGCGTAGGCGAGACCTAAAAACGATGAAACATAATTACAAAGAAAGGCGGCCTTTCATTGCGCACAAATTCACAAAATTAAAACATGTTGCTTCCACTGAAAAATGTTGGAAAAGCATAAATGTGTCTTCAATTTCAGACCCAAGCAAGAAGGAGCTGCAAACCAAACATACACGTTCGACATGCGCATGGAAAAAGGAAAATAGTTCCCAGACCAAACACTTCAATACACCGTTTGAAACTAACCAGTAGTTAGGCGCTACTCTCTGGATGTTAACAAACAACAACAAGCATTAGCAAAGCTAAACTGTTGACAACATCAGAACATTCATCAATCATTTATAACGGCAGCTGGTCAGAGACAGCTGCAGCCAATCATGCAGCTAGCCTCTGCCCAGGGTGCAATAAAACCTCTCAAAGCCCAGAACATCTTACCAATG
Organism: Calotriton arnoldi; assembly: GCA_963921515.1. Taxonomy (NCBI): domain Eukaryota; kingdom Metazoa; phylum Chordata; class Amphibia; order Caudata; family Salamandridae; genus Calotriton; species Calotriton arnoldi. The sequence goes on from CAWUFW010021661.1 coordinate 12,513, forward strand.
GAGGCAGACTTCAGAGAAAAAAATAATTCATCAAGCCAAATGACTACACTCTAGAATTTATACAACTTAACACAAACTACATCTGATGCAGTTACCTGGCAATACCTTGCATGTATGATGTGTACAACTCTTGATCAAAAGATGAATTATTTCAAACTCAAATTAAACTGTGCTTTGTTTTTAGCAGGGACGAAAAGAAGACCTTAAAACCACTAAGGAAAAACACTGACACATCAAGCGCAATCATATAACTACATTCTCTATCACGAATGAGACAAGTTCGCAGCAGACAACAAAAAAGAGAATTTATTAAACAAAAAGCAAGAAGCAGTAGTGCCATTTCTGCTGCAGCCATTTTTTTTCTTTAGGAGTCCTAGAACAGGCCACTTAACATGGAAGGACGACTACATGAAAAACAAGACTTATACGTGCGTTACTCACTTAGTTCCTTGGGGTGCTGATAATGCTATTAAAGCAGCCACCCCCTCGTTCTATCGTTATAAACAGAGGTAAAAATACAGAATTAACCTGTGAGGTAAAAAGAGTGACCAATAGATACCCCTTTTAGTGGCTGATTTGTACTAAGTGAAACCAGAAAACCTGCATTATTTGCGGCTTTCCTGCTTAACCATAGTACCAGAATTGGCAACCTACCCCACCCCTCCAACGTAACATGCATGCTCATAAATAAACACACAACACATTTCTTGTTTGGGTAAAATTGCTGCAGGTTTATTACATACACCGTTATGTAATATGGTGGGTTATCTTACGGGCGATCCAAGGGCAGGCAACCGTCTGGGCCGCCTGCCCGCCTGATGAGCCAAGCAGCACTGGGGCGAACCCCATCTGTGCTGCCACTTCTGGTGATCCTCTTCCCGGATCACGTGACACATGGTTCCTTATTACTCACGCCCCTTTCAGGGCGGAGCGTAGCATAGCAAACCCCCGGTTGTTCAGGCCCACAACCGCCCGAAGGACTAACGGGGCGCCGACACGGTTTTCTAGGAACCTCCCATGAGGCTCCTAGGATTTGGCTCTGGCACCCACCATGGTGCAGCGCAGAGGTACCCTTCTTTACCCCTCTGCTTCCAGATCGCCCTGTAACTCCGCCTGCAACGAAAAAAGACAACATTACAACATTCTCTGCCTCCTGCCTGCCACGAACCACGCCGGGTAAGCGGTAGGGTGGGAGACGGCGTGTCCGGGCGCGCGAAAGAGGACGACAAGATGGTGGGGGGAGGCCTATATATCCCTCCCCCTGTCCTCGCGCCCCGGACGTGATGCTCGCCTATCGCACTGCGACAAGGCTTGGGGGACTCCTCCCTGAGTCCCTGCCCCTACGGGGGTGTGGGGTGCCCAGCTGGTACTAGAGGGCTGCCCTCTTTAGTGGCCCCCTGCGGGGGCCTCGGACAGCCGCATAGTACCAGCATTGGCAACCTACCCCACCCCTCCAACGTAACATGCATGCTCATAAATAAACACACAACACATTTCTTGTTTGGGTAAAATTGCTGCAGGTTTATTACATACACCGTTATGTAATATGGTGGGTTATCTTACGGGCGATCCAAGGGCAGGCAACCGTCTGGGCCGCCTGCCCGCCTGATGAGCCAAGCAGCACTGGGGCGAACCCCATCTGTGCTGCCACTTCTGGTGATCCTCTTCCCGGATCACGTGACACATGGTTCCTTATTACTCACGCCCCTTTCAGGGCGGAGCGTAGCATAGCAAACCCCCGGTTGTTCAGGCCCACAACCGCCTGAAGGACTAACGGGGCGCCGACACGGTTTTCTAGGAACCTCCCATGAGGCTCCTAGGATTTGGCTCTGGCACCCACCATGGTGCCGCGCAGAGGTACCCTTCTGTACCCCTCTGCTTCCAGATCGCCCTGTAACTCCGCCACAGCTCTGGAGGTGGCCACCGTCGCCGCCAGAGCCCCCCACCAAAACAGCTCCTTTCTCACCTGCAACCTCTCATTTCCAGGCCTCCTGCAAAGCTAGGGAAGAGATCCCTCCCACTGGTGATAGATGAACCCCATCTATATCACAATAGCCCTTGCCGGTAGCCTGGATCAGCTAGTGTCTAATGCAACACAAAGGCCCTTCTGCCCTGTGAATTTGTGCCAAGAACTATCCACCCTCCTGTGGGAAAGTTCCACTACTTCACATAACTCAGCCCCGTGCCAACTCTGGGCGGGGCAGATGATTCCCTGGCTCACATTGCCCCATTAATTTGCTGAGCTCACCTAGCTGCCGTCCTACTAGGACGGTGTGTCTAGCACACCTGTGTCCCCACTTAAGGGACAGCTGCCCGCTTGTTGGGAGACCGCTCCCACACCCACCTGCCTACTTTTGGCTATTCGGGCGAGAAGGATTATATTTTAACCTTTGCACCGTCCATTTGCTTTCTAACTCATGACGCACAGGAATGTCCATAACTAGACGTGTGTGACAATGAGCCAGGGTGCCCTCCTGCCCTTACCGTGCATCCCTTATTTCTTATGGGAATTTCGCCAGCCCAGCTCCCTTCGTGGTGAACCCCCCTAGGGATACCAGCTAGACAATCCGTCTGATTAATGCAGTGCGCACTGGCTGCCATATGGTGCCTAACCTTAAGGATTGGCTAAGTCCTACTTTGCCCTTCATCCCAGAATATTCCCGAATAGGGGGGGTTCACACTGCTCGCCTTGCCTTTTGTGCTTGGCACCTTGTTCCCCCCTTTCTTGGGGACGCAGCACAATGTGTTAGCTGACAGCACCCCCGCCCAGTGAGGCTAACCTAGCTAACCGGGCAGGGCATTTGACCTTAACTGCAGGAAAAGTCGACAGGCTAGAACCCTCCCTGCGAGAGCCCCCAAATAGGGGGGCAGGGGCGTTCACACTGCCCACCCCAGGGCAACCCCAGCGGTGGAAAATTACCTGCTCAGTTAAATTTTGCTTTTTGTTGATCACTGGACATGCCAAATGTTCTTTTACATAGTAGCCTTTTGTGCTTGACACCTTGTGTCCCCATTACTTGGGACGGCAGCCCACTGTTGGCTGACAGCGTCACCACCCAGTGTTGCATCTATTACTGACCTGGCTTGCGTTTGCGCCTAACTGCAGGATCATAGTCAACTGCCCTTGGTTCTGGGGTGCACTTATTTTGCCCTGTTGCCCAGACGTATGCACAAACCCTTTTGCTTGCTACCCTGGTGAACACCTTAATGGTATCAAAGCTGGTTTGAAACAATGTATGTCTTGCGCCCACTACTGGAGACACCTCACCCTTTCGTGCAATTACAACTTATGCAGCGCACCCCGCTTGCCTAACTGCCGTCGGATCACAGATGCACAGTACCTACTGTGCATCTCCGACCCTGGATGCTTTAAACCTGCCACAGTGATGGAAACCAAGCTTCCCAGTTCCCTGTTTAGCTGCAGTACACCTTCAGTGGGTCCGCTAGGAGATACCACAAACAGACACACCTATATGTATTGTGCCCACTATTGGAGACAACTCACCCCTTCGTGGAGTGACAACTACACAGGTGCCTACCCAAGTCACCCAACAGACAAGTTGGCCCTGACTACCTTGTGTTCTGGTGCCAGGTTTGGGAAGAGCCTTGCCTTCACTAGCTGCCCCCCTGGGAAACAAGACAGTGCTCTGGCCGCAGCGCAGCGATGACCTCGTGTAGCATCGAACCCCTGGTCAAATAAGAGTGACAACTCCAACTTACTTAAGACTACACCAAGACCATGGGTGGAGTTTAGCTCTTCCCCAAACTTCTGCTAGCGTAACCCACGGTCACGCCTCCTGTTCAGTTCACTTTAGTAATTCATGGCACTGACCCACAAGGGCCTAATACTGGGCTGTGTAAATGGGGCCCAGGGTGACCTTAAACACTCGGCTTGGTGTGGATGGGTGCTAACAATACCTGGCTGAAGTGCAATCCCTTTGACAATCACTCCTGACAAGATGTGCCAATGCAGGTAGAAGCAAGAGTTATCCAGCCCACCTTACTTCCTGTCCCAGTGATCTGAGTAACTTAGTGAAAGATGCACATTTGAACTGGTAGCGGAAACTGTTACTTACGCCTGCAAATGCTCTGCTCAGAGCAGCCCGCCAGACAATGGCTTCCATTGAAAGGCGGTGCCAACAGACCTCCAAGCACTTAAGGCGGTACCTCTGAGTAGGGCTCTAATCTAACAAATGCCCCGTGCATCGGATACCGCCTCTGGCTATAAGCCGCTCAGTGCTACTGATGCCTTGGCGCTTCCTGACCCACAGCCAGCTCACCCTGATACAATCCGCTCGTGACTGGGACTCAACAGTGCGGCGAAAGCCCGAGACATCCCAGCCTGACCTTAGCTCTTCACCAGGCTCCCACACAAGAGCCATCCACAACCTTGTGGCCTAAAACATTCGCCCTGTGGGGCGGTTGCGAATGGACTGCAAACAACTCCTAGGCATTCTCTACTCATGTTGAAATGGAGTTACTGGTTGGCTAGGGTATGCGCCTAAGCCTGGCCGAACCCACCTCTCTAGTCAGGAGAAGGGGTTGCACACTTAGGCTGACTCCTGCCCACCCCCTGGGTGGCTAGGTAGAGACTTTGGCTTATCCCAGAGGCAGTGTAAATTTAATGTGCCAACCGCACTCCCACAGTGGCACACTACAGCAGAGACTCCATACCAGGTTATTTTAATTACCCTTCGTATCGTCCACCCACAGCTTTCTAAAACACAGCGCACTTGTGGGGGGACAACTTCCCACACCCGCCAGGCTGCCATAGCTAAAGGACGGATGATTATAGCTTAACTTAAGCAACGTGCCCACCATTAGTGGCATCGACCAGACATCAGCGCAGGCAATTTTGGTGGTAAACTACGGCGCCAATTGAATGGTGTCACTCTGGTTGGCGAATGTATGTCTATTGTGAATCAGACACTGAGTGCCCTGCTATGTTTCGGCTGGGTTAAACTTGTTGCCTGCGCCACCCAGCCGGCCTATGGAATTTGTGCAAAACTGTCGCTTACTACACTGCTGAGTGGGCCCACAGCATTTCGCAAAGTTCCTTAAAATTTCCATATCTGACTGATTGTGAATACGTTCACCCCATGGTATCTTGGCGCTGAATAACACGGTTATTTTACCCAACTCTATGGTACTTGTTTTATCGACCTCTGAAGGATGACATGCTGAGTGGACCTACCGGGCTCTGTACCTGCGACCAGGAGGACGAACACAAGTCCCCTCTGTTCTGCCGCTCCACAAACCTGTGAAATTGTATCCCAGTGCCAACTTCTGGCACTTGAACCCTTGCTTGGACAGGCCCGTCATTACGTCATGTTATCAGTATGTCTATAGTGCACATCTGCCGTTAGTACATTGTTCTGTCAGAAATGCCTTCCCAAGTGACTGCTTGTCTTGTGAATTATGGGTTGCAAGGTGGTGTGTTGTGGTCCATTCCTAAATGTGGATGTTTATGGACTTGCACTGCACATACCCAGCCATTATGCTCAAAATACATGGATTTGTCTTGTATTTTATCACTGCACCAGGCATATATAGTTTGACAACAGTAACACTACTTTCACCCTTTGCTTTACGTTAATTCAGTGTACCTCTGTATCCTGCTTTGTGTGGATGTAGAAGTGGGACGTAAATCTGAAAAGGTTACCCAGGGGCGAGTGTCACACCTCTGCGTCGTGCTTGTCTGACTCCAGAGGCCTGTCACACAGTTATACCTTCCTGTTGTCTGTTAAATTAACTTTTGGTTTAAAGGCCTACAATTTCTGTTGTGTGAACTACTAGACATTGAGCTGTACATGTGATAGCATGACCATAATATTATATGTTTTCACTCTGCTGACGTTATCACCTTTTATCAGCCATTTGTGCTCTAACACAGAGTTTACCAAACTTTTTGAACCGCTGCACACTATAGATGACAACTATCACAACCCGCCTGCTGCCCTGGCTAAAGAGCGGGTGAATATGGCTTAACTGAAGCAACCTGTAACCTGCCCTTGTTTACAGAGGGCACATTTTTGCTGCCTCGACCAGTCATAGCGCGGGGAAGTGCTGAATCTCTTGCTTACTACGCTGCGAAGTGAGCCCTATATATTTACCAAATTCCTTTACCATTACCGTTTCTGTCTACCATAGTGGGAGATTGCCAGCCCCCATCCCACACAGGGAATTTAAACATAGTCCATCAGGGGCCAAGGCCTTGCCTTTGTCCTCTGTGGTGTGAGCTGGGCACCTGCACACTACAAGCCATGGGGACCTGAAAGGAGTGGAAAGCAAGCTGAGCACCATCTGAGAGTCTTTATAATAATAACTGCAGCTACCCTTGATCTATTCTGCTCCTTTCAGCCTCCTCGCAGAGTTAGCCTGTGGAGGAAACTGAGGCAGCTCAGAACGACAGGGACCATCCGCCTGGCTGATGGCTAGAAGTTGTGCGAGAGCTCACCGGCGACCCACCCACCGAGCCGCACACAAGCTGTCCTGGGGCCGCCCGGCTCCACAACTACGCGACGCGGCTATGACCACAATGCACCTCCAAACCGGCCTCCCGGGGCAAAGGACAACCCCCACTCAGAGCCCCAAACTCTGAAGTGCCTAGAAGCTGAGGTCTAACACCGCCAGGTCGGGGCACAGCGGAAAGCAACCCAGAGCAACCGAAGCTGCAGCCGAGTCACGGTATGTTCATGCTGGGCAGGAAAGGCACGCGGTGTCGCCAAACCGGGGACAAATACACACCCGCCATATCACATATGGGCTCCTAGGATTTTAAAGCCCCACAAATGACAACCTTCATTCAAATTGCACATACGGCTGAAAGACCGGGCCTCGCAGAGAGCGCCCCTCCCCCAAGTGTGCAAAATGCAAATGGCGGCCACCTAAAACGGACGTAGGGGCCCCGTCCAAATGATATACCCACACAGGACAACATCCGCTGGAAAATGCGTTACACCGCGGGCTGGCAATTTATCCGCATCCCGGCCCTGTGGAATGGCGCAAAGTAAAATATCGTAAAATGGTCGACATAAAATTAAAGGAAAGTGAGGTCGAACCAAGACCTTTTATGCCATTATTTAAAAATTCCCATGTGCAGGAAACGTGAAAACACCAAGGAAGAGCCACTGAAAGCCAAGTAGAGCAAGGCGCTGCTCTCCCACCGGAGCCCCAAACTACCCACAGGTCCAAGCCTAGATGAGCTGCAGCGGCGAGCTTGCACATGGAGGCCCAGCCCTAACACAAGGGAGGGGCAGCAGCACTGCTGAAGCACCCTGCCACCTATGGGCGCAGGGGCACCAGGCCACCTTAACACCGGGCTCACCCAAAACCCGCCGGCAAGCAAGCAGACCCACTCATGCCAAGACCAGCATGGCCTTATACAAGAACAAGCTGGCGATAAAGGAGAATCAACAAAAACCGCGGGACAGTGCCACCCGGTGGCGTAAACACCTCATAGCCTCTGGCATATACATCGACGAACAATAGGGTGTTCGTACTTGAGCCAACAAAATAAAAGAACATACCGAACCACTCTAGCCTAACCTGCCGAAAAGGTTAGGGCAATGCCCATCTGAATGATATTGGTGAATAAACTGCATTAAAAGTCCACGTTCAGCCAAAGTAAGTAACAGTGCCACCAAGTGGTGGTAGCAGTTTGTGGCACCATCACAGTATAACTCATTTTAAAGTGACCAATATTCACCCTTATTTCGAAACCGGACTGTTCAGACCCACCCAAGCCACCGCGTCCGGTACATCATCAATCCGATGCGCAAATGGAAACAAACCCCGTCGGCACAAACAATGCAGAGCAATCCTCTGCTCTGGACACATCGCCAGACAATCAACGTTCTCTGAATCAAAGTTAGCTCCTAGAACGGGACCGAACCAACGACACGAGGGATTCCACCTGGCCATCTGCATGCCTCTGCTCCCTTGAGCCATATTCTTGGCTGAGGGTGGGCTCAAATGTATGCTAGGTCATGCATCGACCCCACACCCTTGTCTTGTCGGATTCCCCCGGACAACAGGCATAAAGTATAGCTCCATTACTTGAGCAGGAAGGGTGAGGGGCGCGAGGGCCTCCAAAACCAACTTTCTTCCCCCGGGACGGACTCGACTGGGGTGGCCGAAATGCGCAACGGGACACAACTCCCGTGTCATTGCGGAATTCCCAATTTCTTTTAATGTTGCGAGGCGCACCTCCCCGATTCCGCCGACATAGGTGAATGCAAATCCCCATGAATTCCATTGCCGAGGCACGAAGCTGCCCTCCCAAAGCCAAGCGGTGCGATGACCAGGCGCCCGCGCCTCAAATGTACCAACCCTGCCCTGGAGCAACAGCTCCTGGGCTGCTCCGCTCTCACTATTACCCCATGCAAAGCCAGACCAGGCGTGCCCCAAAACGGCCGGGGCAGGACCAATAGGCCAAACTGGCGCCGCCCACTAACCACACACCAAATGCTTGTGGTACAAACCAACGAGCCACACCACAGAGCCACGCTCTGAGTGAGCCCTTTCTTAAAGCTAATTACAGTATCACTGTGAAAGTGATGTTAGACTGTACAGCTATTTAAAATTCATAAACCTTGCCCTGCAGCTGCTCATATTGTTCCCCCACATACCGCTAGACCAGGCGTGCCCCAAAACGCCTGGGGCAGTATAAATTGGCATAAATGGCGCCGCCCGGAAATATAGGGGTCTTAAACCTTCACCTCGCTGTGCACCAATGCTCACGGTATAAATCAATGAGCCAACTTAGGATATTGAAAATGACCCAGTGGGCCCCGGACTCACCGCGAGAAATCACCGATACTGCTCCCGGGTTAAACGGCGCGATGCGACACAACACAGCAAAGGCGACACCTATGGACAAAGCGTGTCCAGCGGGGAACAAAGAGACGGCGTGTCCGGGCGCGCGAAAGAGGACGACAAGATGGTGGGGGGAGGCCTATATACCCCTCCCCCTGTCCTCGCGCCCCGGACGTGATGCTCGCCTATCGCGCTGCGACAAGGCTTGGGGGACTCCTCCCTGAGTCCCTGCCCCTACGGGGGTGTGGGGTGCCCAGCTGGTACTAGAGGGCTGCCCTCTTTAGTGGCCCCCTGCGGGGGCCTCGGACAGCCGCAAATTGTGTGATCTTTGGCAAATAGTGTGTTTTACCGAAAATATTTTTCTTCAGTATTGCACATGAAAGCTCCTTAATATACGTGAATGTTTAGACTACAAAATGTACAAAACCTATCGCTGCTCTTTGTTTAAGAATCTGGGCCACACACAGCCATGTGCCTGGTAGGTCAATAATGGCACTGTCGCCAGGATGGGGGCGAGGGCACAATGGTTCTATGTTCATGTTTAAAAATTATCACTTTGAATAATTACTTCTCGGTACAGTGCTACAATGTGAGGTTAGCTGATTGGGGCTTTCCTCGTTTCCTCGACTTCCTGTGGTTGTAGAGCCAAGAATCGAGGCATGCACCCAATGCCAGGAACGAGATCCCATCTATAAAAGAGGAGGGGGTGAGGGTGCTGGGACAAAACAACAGCCAAGATATCAAAGTGGGGGAGGGGGGTGCAGGCCTTGAAGCACTCCTTTCACTTGCGTTCAAACTGCATCAGCCGCCTGCTGCACAAGGAAGTACAGGAAGTAATACTCAGTGAATTGCCCTGGACCACAAAAGCTGAGCTGTTTTTTTAGGCACCTAATTCTAAAGTCAGCCACGCACCTATTAGACCCGCCTCCTACAATAGAGCGTCTGCTGTGGAATTTGCCTCTGCTCAGGCGTGGTTGCCCCGTGGCACTGACCCCACCCTACCAGGCCCTCCTGTTCTTCCCCATTCTCAAAACGTGCAGAGAAGCCCCTCTTTCGTTCTTTAGAACTTCAAAGAATCAAACTTCTGTTATTAACTCTTGAAGTAACCCAACATATATTCTACTGGAGAATTTATATAGTGCTTTATATCGCCTTAGGAGACAGGAGGCGCTCCAATTCACATCAGTTACTCCCGTCCTTTTTAGTGTGCGTGGTTGTAAAAACAAGTGAATGGTTGTATAGCTACAAAGGCGTGGGTTGCAGTTGGGCCAGCAGGGAGGAGTAAAGTGTGATGCAGAGAAGCGCATGTTACGCTATGATGGTGAATGCATTGAGTCCTGGACTTCCCCCCTCCATTGGTAAACGGGTTGTCTTAGAGTCTGTGTGACATCTCCAGCTTACAATAAAAATAATCATAATGTTCAGTGTTGCGTGTTATCAGAATTTAGTGTGTTTATTTTATCGACCTTAGGAGACTAAAGGACTGAGACAGCCCTGCAAGTAGACAAGAATATGACTGACGGGTAAGTTGGTCGATAGGAGAAGCACTCACCCTCGTAGGTGACTGAAATGTCTCATTAGTATCGTAACAGAGTGCATTTATTAGCGAGATCTCAAGGCGCTGTAACAATCTAACATTGCTCCTTTCCCGTCCTAGGGGGTGAGGGGGGGTAAGGACATTAGTCCCTTGAGCTATCTTGCGGGGCTGCACTGGGCCTAGCGTCGCCTTTTCCTGTTATTTGGGAGACTAGGGGTGACTGCGTATGCCACGCGCCTCGAGGCATCCACGGCTGCCTGTGAGCACTAGCTTAGGTGATTGGGAGTCATCAGCCCGAGGGTGCTGGGGGCGGGCAGTAGGCTGCATTGAGAGTCACATGCCCTAGACACAGAGGGGCAGATTTACAAGAAAGTGACGCATCTGTAGAGATGCGTCACTTTCCCTGAGACACCCTTGCGCCACCATGGATGCACGGGGGGAGATTTACAAGCCCCTTGCACCACTTTTGCGTCACTTTTCCCATGTTAAAAGTGACGCAAAAGTGGCGCAAGGGGCTTGTAAATCTGCCCCACCGTATTTACAATACGGTGCACCATGGCGCAAGGATTGACAGATGCATCAGAAATTCTGACGCATCTGTTGGGGCAAAAGTCACGCATTGCTGGAGTCGTGTCGCAAGCAAGGCGCAACTCCAGCAATGTGTGTTGAGGCCTATTCCCTCTACACTGCGTCACTACTTATGCCTGCTTCAAGCAGGCGTAAGGTTTTGACCCAGTGGCTTCCTAAAAGTGGCGCAGTGAAATCTTGTAGATTTCACTGCGTCACTTTTACGAGGCCTTCCTGCTTGGGAACGCCCGCCCTGTATACATTATACCTGACGCAGGTATAATGTAACGCAGGGCTTTACAACGTGACGCATCTCCCTAGATGCGTCACATTACAAATAGGCCGCATAGTTTGCGCCGCCGTTGCATCAAAAAAAGTGACGCAATGGCGGCGCAAGGAGGCGCAAGGGGCTTGTAAATCTGCCCCGGAGCCTTGAAGCGCAGAAGGTCAGGGTTCTCAGTAAACAAGTCACCCAAAGACCAGCCAAGGGACAGCGCCTTGAGGCGCAAACTCTAGGAGGGAAGGGCAGAATTCTGGTTTGTAGCGCCTAATACTGATATTTGCCCAGAAATTGCAAGACAGAGAAGAGACACAGAGACAGAGGAAGGCGAGAGAAGCAGAGAGAGTCTGAAAGTGTCTCAGAACAGTGTCAGGTAAGGGAGTGTAATGTCCTCACACTACAGGGAGGTGAAAGTGCCTGTGAATAGTGACAATTGCCAGCGAGGTGAAAGCGCACAAAAACACACAAAGGTACATTTCAATAGATGTGAAAGCTCCTGGGGCTGGGAGGTGCAGGATGGGCCTGCCCTTGGCCGAGCTTCACCTGGGTGCGCCCTGTGCCATGGAAGTTGGTCAGGCGCTTTTCAGCGCGTGGTGCAGGAGAGTCTCTTGGGGACAACAAGAGCAGTCCAAACACTAAACGTCCCTCGCCGTAGAATGTGGTTGTGTGCTTTTCAGCACGGGGGAATGAGCAGCAGCCCCAGCTCCTCTGGCAATGGTGAGCTGTGAGACAGGGAGTCCCTTGGGGGCAACAAGCAGCAGTTTACACACTAATCGCCCCATAAATTAAATATGCCAATGGGGTAGAAGCCAATGTTACCATGTTGTAAGGAGGGAGCACACACACTTGGTAAGGTGTGCAGATTCCTAAGGCCAGAAAAAACGAAATCAGCAAAAATGAAGAAGGAAGGCACCCTAAGGCTGACAGGTCTAAAACGAACTGATTATGAATAATGTGGTTACCTAAAGTATTGGTTTGGAATGTTTTTGGGAGACAAATCAAACTTTGCTTTGAGTCTGATTCGACAATTGCTTCATCCAATTTATTAGTCTATTATTCTTTCTAGAAAAGTTTATCAAAGTTAATATTTTGCATTCGATATGCACACTGATGTAAATGTTGTCCTTTAGCTTGCCAGTACGAACAGAACATTGTGAATCCACCTGCACAATAACCCTGCGTGTAAAACACCATAAATGGAATAAGTGCATTGGAAGGAGATTTGGTGCTGTCATGCATGAGAAGTGGGAAGGAGCTATGCAAGGTGACTCAATTTCCAGAGATTAGTGAGAAATATTTGTAATGGATGAAAAAAAGAAGACAACGTGAGTGCTTTTTTTTACGTGGGTATGTTAAGTTACAAGGATAATTATGCATAGGTGCAAAGGATGCTTTGATTATGAGAGGTGAAAGGTGTATACCTCCTGAGGGAGTGAAGGAAAAATTAATATCGCTTGCACATGAAGGTCTTTTGGGACAGTCACATACTAAAAGATGCTTGAAAGTGAAGTTTTGGTGGCCGGGCATGACCAGTGATTTGAAAGATTGGGTCAAAAGATTTACACTATGTAGAGAAAGTGAGAAGCAATGAAAGATTGGTGCTGAGAGTGGAGGTTCCTTGAGTGATGGAAAATGTGCCTGGGAGAAGGTGTGTGAGGGTTTTATTGATCCTCTGGCTTATTTATGTGAATCTGAATGCTTTGCTCCGGTGATGGTTGATGTGTTTTTAAGGTCGGTTATTGTGGAATTTGGAAGTCACAATACCTCAGAGAGTGTTTTTAAGGTGTTTAATAGGGTATTTGTGAGAGAAGAGCGTCCAGGGACCATCATTACTCATACTGTCACTCAGCTCATGTCCACTGTTATGCACGGTTTCGTGAAACAACATGGTATTAAATATGTTCTCACATCGTTGTATAATCCCCAAGGCAATAGCATAGTGGAGTGGGCCAACCATCTTGTCAAGGCTATCATTCAAATGGCAGTCTGTGGAAGGAAAGGAGAGAAGGGTGCTGTTGTGAAGATGTTGTGTGCCCACAACACCACCGTAAATGGAGCCATGGGTAAGACACCTTTCGTCAGTTTGAGCAGAAGAGAAACTAAAACAAAATTGAATCCCCAATGGATGAAGGAGTGTGGGGTTGTAAGGGAAATGAATAGGGATATGTTAAAGGGAGGAAGGTTTATGGAGGGTTACTATGGGAAGTAGTATCGGGTCGGTGAAAAGATTGTGTTAACATATTTTCCGATCCAATAGAGGTGCAGAAGGTTCACAGGTTGCACGTGGTTTTAAAGAATGGGCAAAAATGGAATAAGAGGAGAGTGGCACTGTATTTTAAGGGTAATGAAAAAGTTCACAAGTGGCTGAAGAGAGAGATGAGGATGAGCAAGGGTCTAGTGGTTTCATGTTGATGGAGGATGAGGAAATGATGAGGCCAGGGTGCAATAGGGTGAGAAGGGCATCGAAAAAGATGTGTTTAGAAGATGGTGGAAGAAATTAGCTGAGGGAAGAAAAGAGGATTGTCGATTTGCATGGAGATGTGCGTAGGCATCATCGCGTTTTTGCAAGATTTTTTTATTTTTTATTTTTTTTAAATATTGTGTCAACAGCCAAATACAGTTTGGAGCGCCCAATCTCAGGGGGCAATCGCAGTACATTATACCACACATCATTGATATTGACATCTGATTTATTTTCCCAGCAAATGGAAGTTAGATAGTAAAATAGAACATTAACATTTCAAAACCAAACCCTGTGTGCTGCACCTCTGCTACCGTCCACTGTATCTATGATGGTAACTGCCATGTTGTTGCATAAATAGCACTCTCCTACCCACCATTATCTAGCTTCTTACGGTACCAATGCTGATGCGTGTGTTCCTGTCGGGATTATGGGCTCCAAACCTAGGCCCCAGTACTCGGCCCATCTCTTCCAAATGTTTGAATGCTTCTGTGGGCAACCCCTAGCCTTAAACACCGGCAGCTCCTGCCCATGCAATAGTCTAGCCCCTTTATCTAGGCGGTCAGTGAAGGTGGGTTGGTGGCATTCCACAACCTCGCAATATCCCTCTTAGCCGGGTAAGTCCCATCATCAGTAGCTGGCACTTGTATATATGCCCCCTCTGTGATATGTGGGATTCCCAAACGTGGTGAGATAGGGACATCCCACCCCAGGACCTCTGAGAGGCATGCTATAACCCCCGCCAAAATGTTGTAAGTGCCGTACAGTGCCAGATCCTGTTTATAAGGGAACCTTCTGCGTGTCCACATCGCAAACATTCTGGAGATGGTACCAGACCCGCCCTCCACAGTCTCTGCCTGGTGTAATATACCCGGTGTAGGTACTTAACTGGATAAGGCGTAACCAGGATGCTACGCAGGGACGCCAGCGCCTCTGCCCAATCACCTTCGTCTATTTGGGCTAGGTCCTGTGTTCAGGCTTCTCTCAGTGTGTCCAGTGTGGTGGAGCTGTTCGTTACAAGCGACTGGTAGGTTTTTGATATTTTGTGATCCCCTAGGTTTCCCCATAAATACCTTGGCTTTAATTGGGTTAAATTCAGGGAGGGTAGCCATATTCGAGATGTATGGGGAGATGGCATGTCAAAATTGGAGATACTTGTAAAATTGGGTTTGAGGCATATTATATTCCTTTTGGAGGTCTTGAAAAGATTTCAAGGTCGATCCCCGCATGACATCTCCCAATGTAGAAATGCCGATGATGTCCCAACCCAGTAAGCCAGCCAGTGTATCCGACTGTGGTATGCTACCATTGTTCCATGGGGGGGTCTCACCTGCCAATTTACCCCACCATTCCATCTTGCGGAGGGATTGCTTCCATAATTTGAACACCACTTGCGTCGCAGATGGCATGGTTCGAAGCAGCAGTCCCGAGTATTGGAGAGTGTGGAGGGTTGAGTCCCCCTTGAGCCAGCGCTCCACTGCATATGCCGGGTCCCGCCTATCTCCGTACCACAGTTCGTTAAGCACCAATAGATGCGAGGCCGCATAATAAGATTGAATATTTGCTGTGGCAAGTCCCCCGCAATACGTGGACTGGAAGCAGGTTCGCAAGGCAACCGGTCGGCAACCCCCCCTCCACAAAAACTGCCCCAGGGCCGCATTCATATGACGGAACCAGACTTGTAATATCGGATAGGGGTGGTTCGGAGCTGATAGAGCAAGCGAGGGAGGGAGACCATTTTAAAAATGGCCGATCTACCAAATATAGATAGGGGCGTATGCGACCAGGATCTCATCTCTTCCTTTACTTGTGTCCAGACTGTGGCGAGGTTCTCCCCCCAAGACGTGTGTTCTGTAGCCGATAGAAAGACACAGGTACCTCATTCCATCTGTTGCAATCTTTACAGCCGTCGCCCAGGGGCCCAGTTCGCTAGCCCCTTCTAGCGGCCACAAGATAGACTTACGGGGATTCATGTAGAGGCCTGACGACTCTCCAAAAATCTGCATAATGCGGAGCAGTCTCGGGCCCGTCCTATTGGGATCCGTTAGAAAAAACAATACATCATCCGATCGACCATTCAAAACACCGCACCTGGCCGTCGATTCTCACCCATGCCACCCACTGATCCATCGTTAGAGCGAAGAGATATGGTGATAAAGGGCAGCCCTGTCAGGTACCCCTTCCAATGGGGAATGTACGTGAGGTGGATCCTGCTACCCGCACCGGGCCGTAAGGCCATTATATAGTAGCCTAAGGTATGATAGAAAGCGGGGCCCCATAGTAAGACGGCGCAAGTGTGCGAACAGGTATGTCCACCTGAGAGAGTCGAACGCCTTGTCGATGTCCGCTAATAATAACGCAGCTGACCCCTCATAAGCGTCAATGGCTGCCATGGCATTGTGGGCTCGGCGTATATTATGGCGCGTGGGTCTCTGGGGCATAAATCCGGCTTGGTCCGGATGAACCAACTTTGGTATATGCTGAAGTAAGCGGTTGGCCAGCGTCTTAGCTAGTATTTTGGCTTCGACATTTAATAATGATATGGGGCAATATGAAGCGTGTTGCTCCGGAGGTCGACCAGGCTTGTGAAATACAACCACCTCGGCGTGTCTCCAGTCCAGCGGGAGACATCTCCGTTCTACCGCAGCATTTATGACCGCCAGGTAATGAGGGCCAAGCTGGGAAAAGTAGGTCCTGAAGAATTCGCATGGAAATCCATTTGGGCCTGGCGCCTTGCCTGTATTTAAGTCTCCCAGTGCGGCGCCCAGTACTTCCTCCGTAAGAGGGGCATCTAGGTCCACTCTCGCTTCATTGGAAAGGGCACTCAGCGGCAAGTCATCTATCATTTCCTCCGGTAGGATCTCCCTAGGGGCGTATAACTCTGCGAAGTAATCTGCAAAGCTAGTGGCGATCAATGTGAGATCACTAAGCACCTCGCTGTCCGGGCCAAGTATACTGGAGATAGACTGGGGTTGAAGAGCCCTTTGGCTTAAGCGGTGCAACAGTTTGCTAGATTTGTCCTCCCACTGGTAAATCCTGCTGCGAGAGGCCAGCCTTGCCTGCCGGGCCTCATCGAGCAATTCACTTGCATGGGTCTGCTGCATAAGCAGTAATTGGCGATGCAACTGGCCCCCGCCCTCTCCTCGGCCGCGCCACTCGAGAGCTATCAGCTGTGCTTCTGAATTCAGTAGTGATTCCCGGCGACGTTTACGCGACGCAGTGCAAAAGGAAATATCTATGACTTGAAGCGTCGGCTTCCTAGCCTCCCACAGGGTCTCGGCCGATGTATGTTACCGATCCCACATTAGCTGCCAGGTATCGCTCAATCGCCCGATGTATATGTGTCTGATATTGATTATCTCACAGCCGCCAAGGGGAGAGGCTCCACCGGAAGGCCGGTCTTTCCGGGCCTATCTGCATTCCAAGCACAACCGGAGAGTGATCTGACAGGCTCCTAGATAGGATCTCTGTGGTCCTCACTCTATGGGCATAGCTGGAAGGTAGAAATATATAATTGAGGTGGGAGCAGGAATCATGCACCCCGTAATAGTATGTATACCCCTGATCCTCCGGGCGAAGTCTCCTCCACATGTCTGTCCAGCCCACCCCCTCCACAAGAGAGACCAATCTTGTGACCTTCTTCGTCTATGTGGTCCATGTCTCTCACCATCTATCCTTAGTCGGGTCCAGTACGTTGTTCCAGTCCCCACCCACTACCGCTAGTCCATCCGGTATCTCCCTCCAGAGCATCGTCAGGCGCTCCACAAGGGTCCACGATAAGGGTGGGGGGGGGGCATAGGCGATGCCCAGTACCAATTGTTCCCCATACAGGGTGTCAGTAATGAATATGTACCTTCCCTGTGTATCAGTCCATGACCTATCATGTTCATATGAGACCCTACGGTGGATCATAATGGCCACTCCCCGGGACCCCCTAGTGAAGCACGAATGAAAGATCTGAGTATATCCGTACCTAGAGAGGCACAGCATTTTGGTACCCAATAAATGGGTCTCCTGGAGCAACAGGATGTCAGCCCGGTATCGCTTGGCCTGCCGGAGAATTGTGCCTCGTTTTATTTTATCCAAAACACCTCTCACATTCCAGCTGACTATCTGTAGCCTGCACCCGGGGGCATGTGTTTTATCTATGGAGATATCAGTGAGCAATATAGTAGTAGCATAGGAGGACAGTATATGGTCTCAGCTAGGTGAGTATCTGTAGCGTGGTGTATTGGTGCAGCACAGGGAGCAAACATACTTTCCCCAACACCCCCCCTCTAACCTCCGTCTATACCTCAAAGCGGTTGAAGTACCTGTCGCGGCAAGGATGGGGTGCCAAACCCAACGGGGGCCCGCATCCCGCTCCCGCCAATGATTCTCCAATAACCAGTCCATGAACATAGGGCGTTCCCTATAGACTATAGAAGTCTGTTAAGAGTACTAGCCCCCTCCATCTTTCCCCATCGGCCCGTTTCAGCATTTTGAGTGACCTCCCCACGCGTCGGCTGTCTAAGAAGCTGCTTTCTCGTGTTGGGGCGCCGGAGTTTCTCTATTGAAGTCGCAACGGGACTTGGAACGTCATTGTGATCTTGATCTTCTGTTCCTCTTCACTTCGGGCTTTGGCTGTCTGCGGACCATGTCACCGGAGGTTGAGTCGGATTCTAAGCGGGCGGCGTATGGAGCTGAGATTTCACCGTTTCGTCCGTCCAGGTGAAGCCTTCCCCAGGAAACTCAAAGAAGAATGTTCGAGATTGAAACACCACTCTCAGCCTGGCCGGGTATAGCAGAGCATACAGGAGTTTCAGATCACGCAGGCGGGCCTTAGCCGCTGTGAAGGATTGTCGCCTCTGTTGAATTAGTCTGGTGTAGTCGGGAAAATAAGGATACGGTTGGATGTGTATGTAAGGGACTCCCTCTGTCTGGCCTGTTTGAGTAACACATCCCTGTCGTGATAGTTCAGAATCTTAGCAATGATAGGTCTAGGCCGGGCGCCCGGAGGCGGCTTCTGCAGTAAAGCCCTGTGGGCCCTCTCGATTATGAAACATCGTGATAGCGAGTCTGGGGGGAGCCAGTCCGTAAGCCACCAGGTTAACAAGAGTGCGCGTCTTTGCAAGATTTCAAGATTTTGTTGTGAATTGATTTTCTTTGTCCTTTTTTAATTTTCGGGTCACATTTTATGTGTGTGGGCATAGTTTGTAGGGTGTGGTGTTGTTCATGGGTATTAAAGGGAATGGGGTAGATCTGACTGATATTATTTTAAACAATGATTTAGAGTGTATATATTTGAGATGCAAAGTGATTTATAAGCCTTCTTTGTGTTTAAATTATGCTTTTATTACATTTTGTGGCTTGCTGTAAGGAGGTATGTTATAATGTATTTTTGACAGTAAAGCCTACGTGTTTCTATGTTCTAAGGGCTGTGGTGACAGGTACAGGACAATTACTGGGAGCGTCTGGAGAGCAGGCGATGAAGCTCCTTGTACGTGGCTGGATTGTGTCATAAACCCTTATTACACCCTTTCTTGACTCCGGCTATCACATCAGTCCACAACACACCAGCATGTAAAGTACCACAATCAGGTCTCTAGCAATATAGATAGTGGCACAATAAATAAAGTGGGTCACTGGAACTAGCCTAGCTACCCTGATTTATACACTGGTGCACTGTGTGTAGTGGCATGGGTTTGGTGCTTTATATGCTATGGCATTGTAGACACTGGCATCAAGACACTATCTGTAACCTGATGGACAATTCTACCTAAATCAGCAACAGACGCTACACTCTTCCATTCACCGAACTCTTGAGTTTTGAGAAACAATAGGATGTAAAGAAATTACTGAGTGGCAGTGCACAGGTATTTTATAGCACCATTTCTATTTTATTTGCTGGCTCAGCAAGGCATTCTGATGATGCACTATTTTTTAAAATGACATTATTTCACTTGGCATCTGATCATTGGTTGGTGTCTCTCCCATGGGCCGCAGTGTATCAGATAGGCACTGATACTGTTGCAGGACAAATATGTAAGGATGTGCATCAAATGTTTTTTCTATGCACAATGTTTATGAGGCACATATAGTCAGTGCTTAATTTGAGCGGGTGCTTTCCGGTGCTAAGCACTGGCACTTAATTGGTTTCCGGTGCTTGGCACCGGCACCTAATTGTCAACACCATAGATAGAACAGTCTCCCACATGGTGGTGCTGCTCATCTAATTTAGAGATGAGCAGAACAACAGTTGTTAAGGAATACAATATACATTAAAATTGCTCATACCTGCCTCCCCAGCCATTCCTTTAGGTTTGGGGACCTGGAATAATCTGAACTGTCGCATTTACATGCGAGAGAGATGATTAGTAGTTGTTTTGGCAGCGATGACATGGGCGATAGGTAGTGCAAGCTGCAGTGGCCTCCCGGTCAGAGCCCTGGCACTTAATATTTTACAAATTAAGCACTGCATATAGTCCAACAAATGCACCCAACACCGATTACATATAATGAGTCTCTGACTTAAGCACAGAGCATGTAATTAAAAACACAAAAGGACAGACTAGTTGAATATTACTGTATTGGTTGCATTGAGCTTCTACAGGACAGTAAAACTGTATTTTAAAGTCTAAGGGTCTAATGCTGTAGCACATAAATCTGTCCACTGTGTCTATCTAATGAGTTACACATACAAGGGCAGCCTCCTGGCAATAACAGGAACAATTCCACAGATTCAATTATTTTTAGGTTTGGTTTAGAGACAGCTTTAACTGTCTTGCCAGCCTCGTGTTTGCAAAAAATAATAAAAATACATCCATAGATATGAGGATTTTCCCCACCCCCAGTTATGGTTATAGTACTTGAGATGGGATTTTTTAAATGTAAACCTTTAATATATTCAAAATGAATACATTTTAAATGTAAATTTGGTTATTAAAACTGTAATATAAAAAACTAGCTCTACATTTAAATTAAATATATGAAATCAATGTAAACAATATTTACATAAGAATATTTGTACCATATTGTTCATATTTAATAAAACCTTTTTACTTTTCCCTATAATTTTCCATAGGGAGATATCTGCCCCGGTGGCACTACTCCTAATCATACTAGACCCACAAAATTGCTGGTCCACTGCCCCCCTTGGCATGCTCTAAGAGGGATGCAACCCTCTAAACCTCCCCTGACCCTGGAGGCTCAAGGTGGTACTCGGTGACTAGGGACAGCATTATCGGTTTTGTAACTCTGTAGCGGCAAAATTAAATCTTGTACACTGGGCAGATAAGGACCTTTTATTACTAGTTTATTATGAGTGGAAATGTTTGTGAACAATATGTGGAATTTGTTTGCAATTATGGCCGGGAATATTACAATATAAGTGCATGGAGGATAATGTGCATTCATTAACAGTGCTCTTTTGTTACGATCACCTTTAACAGATTGTGAAGGTTTTTATATTTGCATGAAAGGCTTTTCAGGTTGTAGAATGGCTACGGTCCACAGGGAACAAACAACACATCCAGCAGATTCCCCATGTCTTCTTTCTCTACTGCTCCTATTTTTCCAGGAATTTAGGAAAAGAATGCACATGGTTCCAAATTCTGGAGGTCCCAGGACATGGTGTATGGTCAGGTGCACATAGGAAGTGGGCACTTGCATTATATGCATCCTGGGAAAGGAGCAAGGGGTGCCCTTCCAGGATGCCTGTCTGAGAAGGAAAATTCTGATTGGAACTGGTTGTTTGCACACTTGAACTGCAAAGGGTTCAAAGTGCTAAATGGCAGTGGGCTGCTGCACAAATGTCAGGTCTTGGACATATAAGCTGGAGCACCACTTCAGCTTGTTGAACTCTTTTGAAAAAGACTTGGGTGGACCCTGCTATGGTGTTTCCAGCACATGGAACTGAATGCTGCACATATCTTTGGAGCTAACAATTAGGGACCGATTACGATCTCGTTAGGAAAGCATTCCTACCGAATCGGTTTCGGAATGCTTTCCGAACGACCCGACCGCGAGCTGCCCGAACGACGGATCATAATGCAATGCATGTTAAATCCCACTGAGTCGTTCTGAAAGCAATCCACCCAACCGATTCGTCCGGAAATAAGCCAATGCGACCGACTCGTTCGGAAACGCTGAAGAATAGTACTTCTGTTAGGAATCAGACTCGGTTAACCCCGCAAACAGATGACGATGCATTCGACGCGGTTATTGAACTGTGTCTGTCTGTGTTACAAATAGCAAGTGGAAAATGTAAAATACAGTATAAACAAGCATTAGCAACGCCCCCCAAAAAAATAATTAGCCACACCCGCCAATCCACCTATTTAAAGGACCAAACACATGACCATGATCCTTTGCTCTAACACAACTGCTGCCAGGTATCAGGAGTCTGTCCACATTCCCTGCTCTCTGCCTCACACACTCACACTTCACCCACCTCAAAACTTGCACAGATTAGATTTTTTTTGTAAAAATTCAAACACACACTCTTTTTCATATTCACCCTCACCCTCACCTTCACAGTCACCCTCACATTCACACTCACACCCACCATGGCCCCAAGGAAGCAGCAAAGGTTCACAGATAAGGAGTTAGAAGTACTTGTAGATGAAATAGTCAGAGTAGAGCCACAGTTATTTGGGAACCACGTCCAACAGACCCCCCTGTCCCAGAGTTTAGGATTTGGGGCAGGATAGTCAACAAGGTGAAGGCTCAAGCACCTTGCCTGCGCACCATGGATGATATCAGGAACAGGTACTACGATGTGCGAAGGAGGGTAAAAAACTGATGGCCAGAGAACACACACAGAGCAGCAGACTGGCAGTGGCCATCCTGCACCATCCGTGCACTTCACTTCCTGGGAGAAGACGGTGAGTGACATCCTTCCGCTGGAAGGTGTCCATGGAATCACAGAAGCACCAGAGTCTAGTGAGTACTTATGGCACATTCCAATATTGTTAACAATTACACCTCCATAGACATCACTGTCAAGGATACAGTGATTTAAATGACAGTTTTCAAACTTTCCAAAAACTAGAGTAAATGAGCAGGTGATGTATATGCTATATTGACAAACAACATACCTGTAATGAAAATTAAAAGTTATTAAATTCCTACCATGTACATACTACTTACAAACTCACAGCAAGGCTTTGTGCTCCAAACACCAGTCACCAGCATCAGCCATCTTGCCACACAGTTACACACACTCTCAGGAAAGCTGAATCACAGGTAGGCTGGTTGGGATGGTTGGGAAGGTGGGCATGGGCACAGGCTTGATGAGAGTTGTAGTCACAGCAAAAACACTCCTCCTCCCACACAGACCAACAGGCCCACCTGGAACCATGCTTGCTTGACAGTGAGTGGAAATGTACTGGCAAGATGGCTGACACTGTTGCATGTCTGGAGCACAAGGTGTCCATGGGAGTTGTAGGCAACTGAAACAGCATGCACCACTGTCAAACATCTTGCCAGCACAGTTACACACACTCTCAGGAAATCTGAGTCACAGGTAGGCTGGTTTGGATGGCCGGGAAGGTGGGTGTGGGCACAGGCTTGATGAGAGTTCTAGTCACAGCAAAAACACTCCTCCTCCCACACAGACCAACAGGCCCACCTGGAACCATGCTTGCCTGACAGTGAGTGGAAATGCACTGGCAATATTGCTGACACTGCTGCATGGTGTCTAGAGCACAAGGCCTCCATGAAAGTTGTATGCAACTCAAACAGCATGCAGCACTGTCAGACATCTTGAATGTACACTTCCCACATTGTCAGGACAGCATACTCCCTTGTGATCTGGTTGGTCTGCCTGGGAGGAGGGGTGTTTGCACTGACTACATCTCCCATCAGGCTCCATCACACACACACCTTCCCACCCAGCTCAAACAGCACAACTAGGACTATGCTGTCCCTGCCGGTGACTCGAAGTGTTCTGGCAAGATGGCTCACACTGGGGACTGCTGTTTGGAGCACAAGGCCATGATGGGAGTTGTGGTCAACTCAGACAACAGGCACCCCTGTCAGACATCTTGAGAGTACATTACCCCCCATTGTCAGTACATCACTCTCTCTGGTGTGCTATATGAGCTGTGTGGGGAGGTGTGTGTGGGGATCCATGCCTGATGGGAGTTGCAGTGACAGTAAACACTCCTCCTCACACACATCCCAAATAGCTCATCTGGGCCTATGGCTACCTGACAGTGTGGGGAAGTGTACATGCAAGATGTCTGACACTGCTGCATGGTGTTGAACTAGAAGGCAAATACCATCATGGCTGTGTGCCACAAACACTAGGCCCCAGTGTCAGACATCTTCACAGTACATTTCCATTAACTCTCAGGGACTGCATAGTTCCAGGTGTGCTGTTTGGGCTGCCTGGCAAGGTGTGTGGAGGATAGGGCATGGTAAGACTTGAAGTCAGTGCAAACACTCCTCCTCCCACCCAGTACAGACACCCAGGAAGCATGCTTACCTGATAGAGAGTGGCAATGTACTTACAAAATGGCTGACACTGTGGACTGGTGTCTGGACAACTACGACCTGCTGGGAGTTGTGGACAAATAGGCACCAGTCATCAGTGACAGACATCTTGCAAGTACATTCCCACTCACTGTCAGGTAAGCAGAGTTACAGGTAGGCTTTTGGTGCTGGGTGGGAAGGTGTTTGGGGGATAAGGCCTGATGGGAGCCATTACAAATACTCATCCTCCCAAACAGCCCTGCTAACTCCTCTGGGCCTATGCTTACCTCACAGTGAGCGGATGTGTACTGGCAAGGTGGCTGACACTGGTGACTGGTATTGATCTTGAAGCCAACTCCCATCAAGGCCCTGTGCCCCAAACACCATGCAACTGTGTCAGCCATCTTGTTAGTACACTTCCATTCACTGTCAGGTAGCCATTGGCCCAGGTGAGCTATCTATGCTGGTTGGGAGAAGCAGTCTTTGCTGTCACTACAACCACCATCAGGCTCTGTCAGACACACAACTTCCTACCCATCCCCAATAGCTTACCTGGGACTCTGCTTTCCTGACAGTGAGTGGCAATGTGCTGCCAGGATGGCTGACACTGGGGACTGGTGTGTGGGCAACAAAGCACTAATGTGATTTGTGGCCAACTCAGATACCAGGCACACGTGTCATCCATCCTGATGATACATTTCCAACACTGTCATGAAACCATACTGCCATGCGGTCAGTTTTATCAGGGTGGAAAGAGTGTGTGTCGGACAGAGCCTGATCGGAGTTGGAGTAATGGCAACACTCCTCCACCCACTTCATCTGGGCCTATGGCTACCTGACAGTGAATGGAAGTTCACTAGCAAGATGGCTGACACTGTTGCATGGTGTTTGGGGCACAAGGCCTTGTTGGGATTTGGATTCGAGTTTCACACCATGCACTAGTGTCAGCTTCTTTGCTAGTACTCTTCCCCTCACTGCCAGTTAGCCATAGTCTCAGAGGAGTTAGATGGGCTGGGTGGGAGGAGGAGTATTTGTAATGGCTACAACTCACATCAGGCTCTGTCCAACATTCTACTTCCCACCCACCACAAACAGCACAACAGGAACTAAGCTAACCCACAGTGTCTCAAAATGTACTAGCTGGATGCATGACCCTGGACACTGGTCTCTGAATTTCCTTAACTACCAACAGGTCCTTGTGCTACAAACACCATGCAGCAGTGTCAGCCAGCTATGTCAGTACATATCCACTAACTATCATGAAAGCATAGTTCCAGGGGTGTTGTTGTGCATGGTGGAAAGAGTGTGTGTAGTCCAGGGCCTGATGGGAGATATGGCCATTGAAAACACTCCTCCTCCCACACAAACTAAACAGTTCATCTGGGCCTATGGCTACCTGACAGTGTCTTGTGGTTTGTGGCCTCCTGGCCTGCCTGGATACGTTGGCATAGGCCTGGCTGCCATGATGACTTTTGCGCACGTTACTCTTAGCCGTTGTTCTGTCGCCCTCTGCTCCTGCCAAGTTATTTTACAACTGTCTGCATTTTCTGTTTCTCACCTTTTCTCCTGTTCCTTTTGGGCTCAGTCTGAACAACAGTTACAAGGTCGAAAAACACGTCCCTGGTTCTTGCTGATATGGCCAGTCCCTCGCACCTAGACATAACACTATGTACAGCTGCCATGGGGAAATTGGTGGGCTTTTATTGTTGCGTTTTTCCCTCTTGAGAGGGACTTGAAGAAAACCTTTCCAGAGAGAAGAGCTGTGATTGTCTGCTGATGTAGTCTTTGCATCTAGAGACTGAGGTATGGGGGTTCGCTTGTCAAAGCCCAGAGGTCTTCTATTTTTATAATACAATAGCTACTAGCACGGGGAGGGTGGTAATGTCATTCAGCCTACTATCAACTGCTTTATGAAATGCTTTCCCCGTTAGTATTCTATGGAGTTGTAACTATGCTGATTATATTATTCTTATGCATTATGCTGATAGTACTGTCAAGTGTACTGTATCTTAGAGCACGTATGTTGAAATAAACATTTTAACCTATACTGTGTCTCTTCTTACGCCGGTTGTGGACAGGTATGAGTGAGTGACGAAAGGGTGTTCTTGCTACTGCGAGTCCTGAGAGAGAGAGAGAGAGAGAGATACCGTGTTCTGGGTTGTCTAATCATTGGTACATTGTTGCTAATGGGACGCTAAGGCTAGTTGGGTTGGGGTTTTAGGTGCTAAGGTTTATGCTTGGCTCACCACTATATTCCGAGGTCCTATTATCCTGTGCATAGCTCTGTGTGTGTGCAGAATCCCTATAACATGCCGCGACCAACGAGTGGGGCTGCTTATCTGCGAGACGCTTGAGTAGTGCTTGTGCTTGTCCACAAGAACCCTCACGGCGCTTCCGGAAGCGTGTGTGACGGTAATACCTCCTATATTCGTTTTTGTAGGTTCTTTCAAGCTTGAAGTTATTAAAAAGGTTTCTTAATCGAACCCTCTATTGTGCTGCCTACTGTTAGGTTGTCGAAAAACCCCGATCGTAATGGCGGGTGTAAATATAGCGGCACATAGCCGCGCAGCGCTCCGTGATCACTTAAGGGTGTATGGAGTGCCGGACACGGGTGTCGAACTGATCTTTGTGGTTCAAGCCGATCCGGCTTTCCACTTTGAAGTATTCTACTCTTGGGTCACCTTTCCAGCGGTGGAAGCGAACGATAATCTGTTCCATGAATATGAACCCACCGTTGTTCCTGCTGCCTATAGACCTTATACTAATCTTGAAGTACCGCTCACGGCTTGGCAGCACCGTGTGTGGTTTGATGGCGCCCTCCCACAACCGGTAACAACGGTTCGTTTAGGCCCCTTGTCTATTGACGGGGCCACTTGGCCTGTTTTGGCCGGGTACACCCCACATCCGCGATATATGCAAATACCAGTCGCTGACCTGCGCAATATGTATTCGGCTTTGGTGCGAGTGCATCGCGCTTTAGTGCAATATGTTACAGGCAACATCCAGGGGGCCCCACCTGGAGTTGCGGGCCATCCAGCTGCTGCAGGCGGAGTGACCATAAGTCCCGTCATGGTGAACTCAGTGATGGGCAATAGTCCACAAAATAAGGATGATTTTTCGTATTGGCTTGCAGAAAAATTTGACCAGTTGGAGGCAGTTTTTCCAAATACAACACCGGTGGATAAACATAGAATTCTTACAATTAGTTTGCCAAAAGACTTAATCCCCGAGTTGACAGCATGCAACAACTGGGGTAGGGTATTCGCAGCAGTTTATTCGAAGTGTTTCGGCACTCCTTCCATGACGGTTCTCCCCTCTGTAATTAAAAAGTACAGGATGAACATGGCCCTGAAGCGGCTGTGGAATTAGGGATGAGACTGGTGGGAGTGTTCGAAGTAGTAGCTGAGCTGATCTTTGCAAATGTCAAGGGCGATGCAGTGAACTTTCAAGTAGCTAATGCTTTGGCTTTAGTCCCAGAATTGGACAAGCCGCGCGAATTACCGAAAATTATAACCCAGGCTTATAAAACTATTGGCCGAAATAGCCTGGGCAATAAGCCTTTTGCAAAACAACAAACACAAACACAACAACAACAACAACCTAAAACTCAATCTGAAAAAGATGAGAAACCAGTTTTTACTAAAAAGAGCTGGAGGTTGAAAAAACAGGGTAAGCAACAGAAGAAGCCGGGGTCGCGAGGCGCATCCCCTGTTTCTGTCTCTTCTGAACGCACATATGATTTGCGCGATAGGGCGAGAATTAAATCTCCGGATAGGTTTCAGATCCCTGATACGCGTTCTCCTCGTGCCTCACAGGCACAGACAACTTCGCAAGCCAGTGGAGGGGATCGCCAGGATAGAGGAAGGGGTCGAGAGGCTCCCCAGGGACGAGATCAACCTCAACAACAAGTCAGAGGGAAAGCAGAAGACTTTCAACGTTCTCGCCCACAATTTCAGAAGAAGAAAGTTGCCGCTGTAACAGCGAAATATGCCACAGACGGTGAGAACGAGACTCCTGAATTGGACGTGGGCAGTAACCCTCCTAGACAGCGCTGCGGAAGTTACCATAGTGCGGGAGGCGCTACGTCCTCATATGGAGGCGACAGCAACTGAAACATTCATTACTGTTGAAACAGCCGACACCAGAGTGGCACCCCCTGACAGACTATTTAATATCGCCATTCAAATTGAAGGTGATATACAGCGTGTAATTAAAGGGATTTTTTGGGAAAATCTGACCTCTTCATACGACATTTTGTTAGCAGAGGCGGATTGGCCACCCCCAGTCGTACTTGCTGCGCGTAAAGGGGAGGAGGCAATCCTTCCGAGCTTTTCTCGACATGTCCCAAAGGACAAAGCGGAGGCTCTTGCAGCTGAGTGGGCTGTGTCCCTGGCTCCTGCGTTATACCGCAACCACGTGGGTTGGGATGAAGATTCTCCCCCCCATGAGATACCTTTACGGTCCCTACCGCAGCCACAACCCCAATATCCCATTAAACGTGAAGCCAAAGGCCCCGTTTCTGAAATTCTGACGCAGTTAGAATATCAGGGAGTAATAGAAACATGCGTATCACCCATGAATAATCCCCTTTTCGCGGTTTCTAAACCCGATGGATCGTACCGCCTAGTATTGGATTACCGGCATTTGAACTCTCTTTGTCGGACCTTTGCGGTGCAAAATACCCACAGTTCTGCGCTGGTAGACAGTCTTGTTCGTAAAAAATATAAAACGACACTTGACCTATCCAATGGATTTTACACGCACAACTTAGCCACGTAGTGTAGCCAATGGAGCGCTTTTACCTCCGGTGGTAAACAATTCAAATTAAGGCGACTCCCTATGGGCTACAAAAATAGTCCAGGTGTGTTCGCAGCCCGTGTTGTCTCTTTGTTAGACGGCATAGACCCAGATGCGTGTTCGTACGTCGATGATATTTACCTGACAGACGACGAGTTATACCCGCATATTTCCAGAGTGGACCGCATTATTCTCAAGTTTGCGGTATTAGGTTATAAGTTTAACTTTGCCAAATCACAAATTGCTGAATTAACAGTTTTGTTTTTGGGCTACGAGCTCAACAATGAAGGTAAGGGCTTAGCCCCCACTTCTTGGAAAAATGTGCACTTTTGTGCCCTCCTACTACTCTGAAAAAACTTCAGTCTTTGCTGGGTTTCCTGAACTTCGGGCGTACTTATATTCCCGAATACGCCCAGCGTATCAAGCCATTGTATGCCTTGATACAACCCAACTTTTCGAAGTCTTGTTGGCTTCCGGAGCATTCCTCCATTCTGCAGTCTTTGCAGACAGACCTTCTTGAGTCTAAGTACCTGTTGACGCGTGATAACCACACAAACCTGGTGATTAGAATAATTCCGGGGGCAGTGGGTTTCACGTATTTAACCTTTAACGAGGGTGACACAGTACCAATCGCATACAAGTCACATCTGTACACGTCCGCAGAACTGCGCTTTTCATCTGTGGAGAAAGTTCTGACTGCAGTGCAAATGGCGATTCTGAAGGAGCACGCACTGGCACAGGGAAAGCGCATTCTAGTGGTAACACCCTATCCTGCTCTAGAAGCAGTGACAAAGGCAAGTGTGCCGAACTCTAAAGCTTTGCATCCCCGTTGGATACAATGGGCAACTTCTTTGACGTCTCCGGATGTCACATTCATTTTCGATTCTTCTCTACAGACTCAGGAGTTTTTACAGTATGAATTCGTTCATCCTCCTCCTTTGTCTTTACTGCCGCTTGAGGATTACGACTGTGTGATTTACACCGATGGTTCGGCACAACCGGCCACGGGGTCCAAGCATGCTTATTCAGCCGCATGTGCTATTGTTGCAGGTACCTTTGTGAATGGAGAGTTCAAGTCCACTGTAGTGCATACTCAAACACTCGGGGACAGTACTGCGCAATTGGCCGAGCTGCGCGCATTGGTGCTTGCGCTTGAATTCGTAAATCCGGATGTGACCACACTTATTGTATGCGATTCTTATTACTGTGTTCAATCATACAATGACAATCTATTCTTTTGGTCACAAAACGACTATAGAGACGCTAAAGGTAGCACAATCAAGCATAAAATGCTTTGGGTTCGGGTGGCAGAATTGAGACAACGTTTGCCACTCACACAAGTGGTTCACACCCTAGGCCATCAGCGGGTGGGCGCACACGCTGTTGGTAACGGTCTGGCAGACGAAGCAGCCAGATCAGCAGTAGTCACGTGTTCAGTAGCAGCAGTTACCAGATCCATGTCAAAAATTGACACCGATATTTTGGCCGCTATTGTTGCGACAAAGGAAGGTGCTAATTACCCTAGGGGTTTTCCTTCCAAATATTCTTATCAGTTAGGTCCCGAACAGGCTCCTTATGTAACAATACCAAATGTTGGTGATCGGCTGATACCCAACGCGGATCGCAGACTTTCCTTGATAACGGCAGCACACGAAGGCATGGCTTCGGCTCATGCTGGAGTGTCTGTGACCGTTTCCATCTTGCAGCAGCGGTACTGGTGGCGTGGTTTATATAAAGACACCCGTACTTATGTGCTTTCTTGTGACGTGTGTCAACAGATTAAGCCTTCTACGGTTACACGACCACCACAGACCTCGCTCTACATTTCTAACAGACCCTTTGGGTGTGTTTACTTGGATCACTGCGGTCCATTTTCTTCAGACACTGCCTATAAATATATCTTAGTGGCAGTGGACTCGTGCACACGTTTCATTTGGGTCTGGCCACAACGGAGTGCTGACGCTCGAAATGTCATCAGGGATTTGCGTGTCTTTGTGGGAATCTTCGCATGCGGTACCTTCCATTCTGACCAAGGTCCAGCGTTTGCCTCTAAGGCGTACAAGGACGCAATGGGTTCACTGGGGGTACGGGTGAAGTTTTTGTCTCCATACAGACCTGAGGGTAATTCAATTGTGGAGCGAATGAACCGTGATTTAAAGCAATCCTTGACAGCTAGGGTCTTAGGTACTGGCAGGAACTGGCTGGCCCACTTGTATACCGTACAACGTGCACTTAATAATCTCCCAAGAAGATCTCTGGGTGGGCGGACCCCATACGAAATGCTCTTTGGCATAAGAATGTTTGTGCCTGACCTTGATGGTCTAGACATGGCGGCGCAATCCGCCAAGTTTGATGTAGATAACCATTCTACTATGTTACAGGACTTACAAGAAGCCCGAGACAAACTTGCAAACGCACATTTACCTTCAGCCACAGATACTGCCCTGCAGATTCCGGTTGCCGGCTGGCTTCCGAAGATTGGAGACCTGGTTCGAGAGAAGGTGGAGAACAAGAAAGAATTTGGCCCCTCTTATCGTGCACCGGTTCCAGTCCTGGGTTTGAAGGGAACACTTACAGTCATCTTACCACCGCTTCCTGGTCGCAAGGAGAACAGATACATCTCAGTGGAAAATGTCAAGCTACAACAACTGGCCGATCCTAAATAGTGTTACACCATCGGTCTCCTGTCCTGCAATTTACCGGACTTGTGTTCGAGGCTCTACTGCCCGAACGGTCACTGATGTTACAATTGAGATGATTGATTTGCCTGAAAGTATACTCGAACCTCCAGTTACCCCCTGCATTGACGCGAACGAGTATACCTATCCCGAAACAGAATCTGTGGCTCATTTACCAACAATGCCACTGAGTCCGACACGTTATTCCTTTGACTCGGATTCCACCACGTCGATTGTCCCGTCCAAGTTCAGTATTTTTGTATCCTGGTTTAGAGACAATTTTTTGATTCCCCCTTGGACATACATTTGGTTGGTACTTTTCTTGATTTTTTTGTTCATGTCCATTGGCTTTGTCACAGTGTTTTTTCTACTGATCAATGGTCACTATTTGCCTGAACGCTCTGCTGTGAACAGTGTTGCTGGAACTTTGGCTCCACATTCCTCATCTCACATCATGAAGCGTGACCACACATTGGTGAACATTTCAGCTTTTCCAGTTCGTTCTTCACAGGCACAGACAACTTCGCAAGCCAGTGGAGGGGATCGCCAGGATAGAGGAAGGGGTCGAGAGGCTCCCCAGGGACGAGATCAACCTCAACAACAAGTCAGAGGGAAAGCAGAAGACTTTCAACGTTCTCGCCCACAATTTCAGAAGAAGAAAGTTGCCGCTGTAACAGCGAAATATGCCACAGACGGTGAGAACGAGACTCCTGAATTGGACGTGGGCAGTAACCCTCCTAGACAGCGCCGCGGAAGTTACCATAGTGCGGGAGGCGCTACGTCCTCATATGGAGGCGACAGCAACTGAAACATTCATTACTGTTGAAACAGCCGACACCAGAGTGGCACCCCCTGACAGACTATTTAATATCGCCATTCAAATTGAAGGTGATATACAGCGTGTAATTAAAGGGATTTTTGGGGAAAATCTGACCTCTTCATACGACATTTTGTTAGCAGAGGCGGATTGGCCACCCCCAGTCGTACTTGCTGCGCGTAAAGGGGAGGAGGCAATCCTTCCGAGCTTTTCTCGACATGTCCCAAAGGACAAAGCGGAGGCTCTTGCAGCTGAGTGGGCTGTGTCCCTGGCTCCTGCGTTATACCGCAACCACGTGGGTTGGGATGAAGATTCTCCCCCCCATGAGATACCTTTACGGTCCCTACCGCAGCCACAACCCCAATATCCCATTAAACGTGAAGCCAAAGGCCCCGTTTCTGAAATTCTGACGCAGTTAGAATATCAGGGAGTAATAGAAACATGCGTATCACCCATGAATAATCCCCTTTTCGCGGTTTCTAAACCCGATGGATCGTACCGCCTAGTATTGGATTACCGGCATTTGAACTCTCTTTGTCGGACCTTTGCGGTGCAAAATACCCACAGTTCTGCGCTGGTAGACAGTCTTGTTCGTAAAAAATATAAAACGACACTTGACCTATCCAATGGATTTTACACGCACAACTTAGCCACGTAGTGTAGCCAATGGAGCGCTTTTACCTCCGGTGGTAAACAATTCAAATTAAGGCGACTCCCTATGGGCTACAAAAATAGTCCAGGTGTGTTCGCAGCCCGTGTTGTCTCTTTGTTAGACGGCATAGACCCAGATGCGTGTTCGTACGTCGATGATATTTACCTGACAGACGACGAGTTATACCCGCATATTTCCAGAGTGGACCGCATTATTCTCAAGTTTGCGGTATTAGGTTATAAGTTTAACTTTGCCAAATCACAAATTGCTGAATTAACAGTTTTGTTTTTGGGCTACGAGCTCAACAATGAAGGTAAGGGCTTAGCCCCCCACTTCTTGGAAAAATGTGCACTTTTGTGCCCTCCTACTACTCTGAAAAAACTTCAGTCTTTGCTGGGTTTCCTGAACTTCGGGCGTACTTATATTCCCGAATACGCCCAGCGTATCAAGCCATGGTATGCCTTGATACAACCCAACTTTTCGAAGTCTTGTTGGCTTCCGGAGCATTCCTCCATTCTGCAGTCTTTGCAGACAGACCTTCTTGAGTCTAAGTACCTGTTGACGCGTGATAACCACACAAACCTGGTGATTAGAATAATTCCGGGGGCAGTGGGTTTCACGTATTTAACCTTTAACGAGGGTGACACAGTACCAATCGCATACAAGTCACATCTGTACACGTCCGCAGAACTGCGCTTTTCATCTGTGGAGAAAGTTCTGACTGCAGTGCAAATGGCGATTCTGAAGGAGCACGCACTGGCACAGGGAAAGCGCATTCTAGTGGTAACACCCTATCCTGCTCTAGAAGCAGTGACAAAGGCAAGTGTGCCGAACTCTAAAGCTTTGCATCCCCGTTGGATACAATGGGCAACTTCTTTGACGTCTCCGGATGTCACATTCATTTTCGATTCTTCTCTACAGACTCAGGAGTTTTTACAGTATGAATTCGTTCATCCTCCTCCTTTGTCTTTACTGCCGCTTGAGGATTACGACTGTGTGATTTACACCGATGGTTCGGCACAACCGGCCACGGGGTCCAAGCATGCTTATTCAGCCGCATGTGCTATTGTTGCAGGTACCTTTGTGAATGGAGAGTTCAAGTCCACTGTAGTGCATACTCAAACACTCGGGGACAGTACTGCGCAATTGGCCGAGCTGCGCGCATTGGTGCTTGCGCTTGAATTCGTAAATCCGGATGTGACCACACTTATTGTATGCGATTCTTATTACTGTGTTCAATCATACAATGACAATCTATTCTTTTGGTCACAAAACAACTATAGAGACGCTAAAGGTAGCACAATCAAGCATAAAATGCTTTGGGTTCGGGTGGCAGAATTGAGACAACGTTTGCCACTCACACAAGTGGTTCACACCCTAGGCCATCAGCGGGTGGGCGCACACGCTGTTGGTAACGGTCTGGCAGACGAAGCAGCCAGATCAGCAGTAGTCACGTGTTCAGTAGCAGCAGTTACCAGATCCATGTCAAAAATTGACACCGATATTTTGGCCGCTATTGTTGCGACAAAGGAAGGTGCTAATTACCCTAGGGGTTTTCCTTCCAAATATTCTTATCAGTTAGGTCCCGAACAGGCTCCTTATGTAACAATACCAAATGTTGGTGATCGGCTGATACCCAACGCGGATCGCAGACTTTCCTTGATAACGGCAGCACACGAAGGCATGGCTTCGGCTCATGCTGGAGTGTCTGCGACCGTTTCCATCTTGCAGCAGCGGTACTGGTGGCGTGGTTTATATAAAGACACCCGTACTTATGTGCTTTCTTGTGACGTGTGTCAACAGATTAAGCCTTCTACGGTTACACGACCACCACAGACCTCGCTCTACATTTCTAACAGACCCTTTGGGTGTGTTTACTTGGATCACTGCGGTCCATTTTCTTCAGACACTGCCTATAAATATATCTTAGTGGCAGTGGACTCGTGCACACGTTTCATTTGGGTCTGGCCACAACGGAGTGCTGATGCTCGAAATGTCATCAGGGATTTGCGTGTCTTTGTGGGAATCTTCGCATGCGGTACCTTCCATTCTGACCAAGGTCCAGCGTTTGCCTCTAAGGCGTACAAGGACGCAATGGGTTCACTGGGGGTACGGGTGAAGTTTTTGTCTCCATACAGACCTGAGGGTAATTCAATTGTGGAGCGAATGAACCGTGATTTAAAGCAATCCTTGGCAGCTAGGGTCTTAGGTACTGGCAGGAACTGGCTGGCCCACTTGTATACCGTACAACGTGCACTTAATAATCTCCCAAGAAGATCTCTGGGTGGGCGGACCCCATACGAAATGCTCTTTGGCATAAGAATGTTTGTGCCTGACCTTGATGGTCTAGACATGGCGGCGCAATCCGCCAAGTTTGATGTAGATAACCATTCTACTATGTTACAGGACTTACAAGAAGCCCGAGACAAACTTGCAAACGCACATTTACCTTCAGCCACAGATACTGCCCTGCAGATTCCGGTTGCCGGCTGGCTTCCGAAGATTGGAGACCTGGTTCGAGAGAAGGTGGAGAACAAGAAAGAATTTGGCCCCTCTTATCGTGCACCGGTTCCAGTCCTGGGTTTGAAGGGAACACTTACAGTCATCTTACCACCGCTTCCTGGTCGCAAGGAGAACAGATACATCTCAGTGGAAAATGTCAAGCTACAACAACTGGCCGATCCTAAATAGTGTTACACCATCGGTCTCCTGTCCTGCAATTTACCGGACTTGTGTTCGAGGCTCTACTGCCCGAACGGTCACTGATGTTACAATTGAGATGATTGATTTGCCTGAAAGTATACTCGAACCTCCAGTTACCCCCTGCATTGACGCGAACGAGTATACCTATCCCGAAACAGAATCTGTGGCTCATTTACCAACAATGCCACTGAGTCCGACACGTTATTCCTTTGACTCGGATTCCACCACGTCGATTGTCCCGTCCAAGTTCAGTATTTTTGTATCCTGGTTTAGAGACAATTTTTTGATTCCCCCTTGGACATACATTTGGTTGGTACTTTTCTTGATTTTTTTGTTCATGTCCATTGGCTTTGTCACAGTGTTTTTTCTACTGATCAATGGTCACTATTTGCCTGAACGCTCTGCTGTGAACAGTGTTGCTGGAACTTTGGCTCCACATTCCTCATCTCACATCATGAAGCGTGACCACACATTGGTGAACATTTCAGCTTTTCCAGTTGCGAATGGCATCGTATGGGATGCGGTAAATTTTCAAATTCATGGACCAACAGAAGTTATTAATGTACCGAATGTCCTTCGAGTTTCCATGGGTGATGTAGTAAAAAGTAATATTCATTCTGATGATTGGGATGTGCATGCAGTTGAAGCATTGTTTGCTGATTTGAAATATTATGCTTCATTTAATGCTGAGGATTTGTATATGAATTCTGCGAATTATGCCGATTTATACTGTTACCAGCATTGGGGCAACCATTTTGTCCATAAACCGAGTGCACTACGTAGCCCTGTGACCTACACTCAATGGGAACATTGCCCAAACCCTTTATCGGGTAGCTCCCGGACTCTTCGAAATAAATTTACTTATTTCACTGATTTTAATAGATCGAACCCTGGGTCCTATTATTTCAAATTACCTGCCCCATTCACCCAGAAATTCATGTTGACCCACACCAAATTGCTTTATTCGAGTTCCTTTTTAAAGGCCTTAGCTGTGGCTGGTTATGAATTCTGGACGGAAACGGTGGATTTGAAGTCAATCTGGGGCTCCAAGCCTTGGCAGGTGCAAGGCACCGAGGCCTTGCACCGTGCCTGCCTAATCCCAGCCCAAATGGTGTTTTTGAGTGTTTCGATCTATCAGACTACGTGTTGGGGTCTGGCTACTACAAAACAAATGAATGCACCATCAATTCCATCCCTGTCTTCCACTCTAAACCACAGCTCGCACTTTAATATGTCCCTTTCGACTTTACAGATGTTGTTTCAGAACAATTCGTTTAATATTTCTACGCTTGTTCAGTCACCTTGGTTGTCTTGGCCCATATCATCTAACGAGTGCCAGCTGCGTTTTCATGACACAGTTTCTGGCTATACTCAGGACAAGCCCGATCCTAGGTTTTCTAACTCCCGTACTGTCACCACCTATTCTGTTGGTAAATTATGTAAACAATGGTTGCAACATTCTTCCCTAGACTCTGTAAAACAACATTTGTCCCTCCTTTCAGGCAATATTGATCTGTCCGACTTTATATTGGGACCTCGTGGTCCAAGACCGAAGAGATTCATTTATGAAGCTTATAATGAACTCTGGAAGCTATCGCAAATGGAGGCAGCTTCCCGTTTACGGGAAATAGAGCAAGCAAATTTGGAAAAGGTGCTTGCTGTTGTAGACAATAGTATTAATACCCTGTCTTCCCGCATTTACACGTTGGAGAATATTGTGTCCTCTGTTGTTGATATTGTACAAGATGATGTTTCTGTGTTGTATCATGGTCAGAATCAATTACGTTCAGTTATGCAATTTGCGTGGACTTTGCAAACACTTAAGTTGGGTAAGGTTCCTTGGCACTTTTTGAACACCACTGCCTTATTTCTGCCTTTTAATTTAACTGACAAACAGCAGTTCATGTCCATGAAAGATGCAGTTTACACTCTGTTACATATCGAGAAAGTGGAGCCCTTACCATTCTCTGTGGCGGAAATAGATTCTGCTGTGTGGCTAGTTCATGGGGTTATCGCATTGCCTTTTTCCTTGTTTGAATTTAGTTCATGCATGAAACATTATCCTGTGGGCCGTTTCCAGCCTTTGGGTAGTGCCTTCCTGCATGAACTTTGGTCCCTCCCTTTCATGTATAAATGCCTTAGAGATGACAAGGAAGTTTTTCTCACGGGGGAGTCATGCGATTCAACAGTGGGTCATTCCCTTGTTTGTAAACATATTAAATTGCACGGAGCTTGTAATGTTTCCGCTCCGAATCTTGCTTGTGTGTTAAGGGGCATTCCTGCTCCTGCTATTTCTCCTACCTTTACTTTGCTTACAAATGGTAGCTATTTGCTTTTAAATAACGACAACTGCTGTGGCATGCAGGCCGGCATCCCTTATATTGTTACTGTTTCGCACAGGGTTGTCTGCTGCAAGAATGTGCTTTTTCCTCCCCCTCACGACATCGTAGATAATTCTATTTGGCCTTCCATTCCTACTATGGAGGCGGATTTCAATAAACTGAGCAGAATAAAGGCGCTATTATTGAACGAGGAGGTTATGCTCACTTCCGCCCGGGAGACATTTGTTCTCCAGGTGGCAAGTACCCACAGTGAAATACAGGCCCTTTTGAACACTAACCTCCCACAACATTTCGGTGAATTAATTCACCGTATTTTTAACGCATCTAACACTGAGGGTCTAGTGCATTTTTTTAAAGTGGTGGGGTCCGGCCTAGTGTCCTCTTTCCAAACTATTTTTGGTGTGATACCGGCGTTTATTCATTCTATTTTTTCTAGCGTCTTTGGTGGCTTTCCATTAATCCTTGCTTTGGCGGCTGGTGTACTGCTGTTAATCTGCTTCCTTCGCAATGGCTGCTCCCCGATGGGCCCTTCTCGACCCCGGACGCCTACTGCTACTCCGTGAGCGCATTTTATCTGGTTTCGGAGTTCTGCCGTTGGCGACACTGAGTGTGTCCTATACCCTTTCTTTTCGCTTTGCGTGTTTCACTTCCGTGCAACCTGTGATGTCTTGCATTCGCTGCCCTTTCACCTGGGCCATGGATTATTGCCTCTCCAATACGTCGTTGTCTGTTCCGGATTTTGTTCGGTTGATGGGTCCCTTAGAGGCCCATGAACGGGTCTGTTCCGTTGCAGGCTGCATGACGCGTGCGGCTGCACTGGGGATTTTGGCACAATGGGATATCTGGGCGGCTGCTCAGAATCTCCTACAACAAAGCTATATTGAATATCACGCAAGCTGTCCCGCATTGCTTTTGGATGCTCCGTCCTCTGAGGAGCATTCCTGCAGCTTTGACCTGTTGGAATGGATGGCGTCTATGTTTTCTGACGATTCCAATGATGTACTCTTGGACGGTATAGCATTTTTCTGCACTTCCACGTTTTTGGATTGATTTGCCGTTCACTATCCGTGGACTGCCTCGCTGACTGTCTTTTTGCTACCTTACCGCGTTCATTGTCCTTCATTAGGACTCCTTCCACTGTGGACGCCTCTGTTCTGCTCAGGTGTTTTGAACTCTGTCTTCGACCTTAGACTTGGCCGATGGACTGTCCAGGGGAGGGTGTCTTGTGGTTTGTGGCCTCCTGGCCTGCCTGGATACGTTGGCATAGGCCTGGCTGCCATGATGACTTTTGCGCACGTTACTCTTAGCCGTTTTTCTGTCGCCCTCTGCTCCTGCCAAGTTATTTTACAACTGTCTGCATTTTCTGTTTCTCACCTTTTCTCCTGTTCCTTTTGGGCTCAGTCTGAACAACAGTTACAAGGTCGAAAAACACGTCCCTGGTTCTTGCTGATATGGCCAGTCCCTCGCACCTAGACATAACACTATGTACAGCTGCCATGGGGAGATTGGTGGGCTTTTATTATTGCGTTTTTCCCTCTTGAGAGGGACTTGAAGAAAACCTTTCCAGAGAGAAGAGCTGTGATTGTCTGCTGATGTAGTCTTTGCATCTAGAGACTGAGGTATGGGGGTTCGCTTGTCAAAGCCCAGAGGTCTTCTATTTTTATAATACAATAGCTACTAGCACGGGGAGGGTGGTAATGTCATTCAGCCTACTATCAACTGCTTTATGAAATGCTTTCCCCGTTAGTATTCTATGGAGTTGTAACTATGCTGATTATATTATTCTTATGCATTATGCTGATAGTACTGTCATGTGTACTGTATCTTAGAGCACGTATGTTGAAATAAACATTTTAACCTATACTGTGTCTCTTCTTACGCCGGTTGTGGACAGGTATGAGTGAGTGACGAAAGGGTTTTCTTGCTACTGCGAGTCCTGAGAGAGAGAGAGAGAGATACCGTGTTCTGGGTTGTCTAATCATTGGTACATTGTTGCTAATGAGACGCCAAGGCTAGTTGGGTTGGGGTTTTAGGTGCTAAGGTTTATGCTTGGCTCACCACTATATTCCGAGGTCCTATTATCCTGTGCATAGCTCTGTGTGTGTGCAGAATCCCTATAACAACAGTGAGGGGATGTGTACTAGCAAGATGGCTGACACTGGAGACTGATGTCTGAACCTTTCCCAACTACCACATATGCCTCTGGGCTACAAACACCAGCGAAAAAAATCTTGCACGTACACTTACCAATGTTGTCTGGACAACACTCTTCATGGTGGCCTTCTGGAGCTGGGTGGGAGGAGGAGTGTAAGTTTCACAATTAGAGCACAAGTACATAAACTGCAGTTTATCAAAGTTCATTGACACAAAATGGCAGAAAGTTTGAGAACTCATCTGACTATGGAGTCAATGTACAAAATACATGATCTGTGTAGGCACCAAGCTAAGCAGTCACACATTTTGCTACTCACAGCCATTCACATGTGTAGAATGAGATGAGAACAAGAAGCACCTCACTCACACCATTCCAAAAAATATCTGGGAAGATTAACAGACTGTGAGTGTGTAGGTAGCCACACCAATGTGACTGCTAAAGACATGCACTAAGCCCAGTACCCTGGCCACAAAAATACATACATTGGGAGAGAAAGAGTATGTATGTCACTGTGAAAGTAAAGATGTGGACAACAACAACCCACGTGTGCCATTCCCAGGTTCTCACAAACCAGTCAATGTCTTTGGAAATGTAATGTGAACTAAACACAACATGCCCATTGATGCACATAGCTGGACATGTTCAATTATCCTCATCTTGTCTGAATTTCATTATACCCCCAAAACATGGACCTGCATCATGGATGAAGGAGGACAATCTATGTACATTAACTCATCATTTGGTTCAGTAGCCTACGTAATGTGTATGATTTGAGGGGCAGTGGACATTCACATCATTCATTGTGTCTTTTATGTACCCACAGGGTGAGCTGGGAACACCCCCGGAACCAACCAGGACAACCAGTCCCAGACTCTGTTCGACCAGGAGCTCTCCGGCATTGAGGTCGCTCAACCATCTTCGGACGACGAGGAACGACCTGGCACATCAGGTGTGGGTCACCCCACAGCACCAGCAGCGGCTACCTCAGGATCCTCGGCGACCACTCCTGCATCAGCTGACAACACCCAGCTGACCCCTACCCTCACGGCCACAGCAGCCCGAGCCACCACTGACAGCACAGCAACACAGGGCACTCTGGAGTTGGCGGACAACAACATCCCTGTCAACGATGAAGGAGGCTCAGTGTTGACTGGGCCAACACCAACTGTGCCTGCTCGGGTGGGTAGGGGTGATGGGAGAGGACATGGGGACCGGGGCCAACATGCAGCTGGTGCTGCTTATGAAGAGCAGCCACACCTATCCAGAATCCTCCACGCATATGAGGGTTGCACCGGAGATTTTGGCCATGTCGTTGGGATCCTCAGGACCATGCAACAGCTGCAGGCAGCCCACTATGAGAAAATGGACATGTACATGACCAAAATTGATGACCTGACTGAGGTGCACAGGGACATTCTCACCTGCCTCCGCCAGTTTGCCACCAACATGTCCACACCTCCATATGTGCCCACAACATCTGGTGCATCAACATCTGTACCAGCCACAGGGAGGGATGTGGACTCTGGCGGAGAGCCCCTTGCACCACCACTGCCTGCAGCTGAGGGTCCCCCACAAAATGTGGGAAGGGTCATCCGAAGAAGAATTTTTGAGAGACAGATGGCTACGCATCACCCCCAGGAAGTGACAACCTCCTCCTGATATCCTCCATTGTGTGTCGAGCGTTCACTTAGTTCACTGTCATTGAACTGTCCCACATTGGCTGGAGGGTCTAAGTTGGACTATGGACTCAAATAACTGTTGATCTACTTTGGAATACTTCATCTACAAACACTACAAACTCCTATCTGCACTTTGTTTTGTAGTTTTTTGTTGAGCGCTCCACCATGGTGTGGAATGATTTCATCACGTCATGCACAAAAATAAATCACTTTGTACAAAATACTAGCTCATGTTGTGACTTTTAATCCCAAATGTACAAAATGAAATGACGCATAAAATCACAAAAAAGAAAGTGTTAACAACATTGGTGACAAATCACTTCTTAAATGTAATTACTGCCTTGTGAGTAACCCTGGGCGGTGAACTCCGATCCGCTCGCGGAGTTTGCGGAGTTTTCTGCACTCCGTGTTACGCGGAGATCGTGGAGTTCCAAAAAACTCTGCTTCTCGTTGCGGAAGCGGAGATTTTTTCCCTCGCTCGCGTTCGTCAACATCAAGTTGGCAACCGCGAGCGAGGAAAATCAACCTCCCGGCGAGATTTTTCCTCGTTCGCAATCGTCAACATCAAGTTGGCGAGCGTGGAAAATCAACATCCCGGTGAGATTTCTCAACGCGGGAGGGTCAGGTTTCTCATTGTGAGTGGTCGCGTATGCTCGCGACAGCTCGTGTTGAGTAACTGCCCGTTCGCGTTGAGAAAGCTGCTGTTCGAGTAAAAATCTACTCGAGCGGCAGAAAAGGAAAGCAGGGACAGCTTGCACTGTGCATGGTGCCGTTCGCAATGATTGCACAGTGCGGACAAGCATCCAGCACTGTGCAATCACTGCGAACTGCATTTTTCTATCGTACTCCGCCGCTCGCGGAGCTCTGCGTAAAGCGACTGAGTTTTTTTTGCACTTCGCGGTGTTCCGCGTAGTGCAACTCCGCAAACTCCACCCAGGGTTACTTGTGAGTGAATGTACCTTGTCGCAGCATGATAGATAGACACAACCAGGTTTTCACACAACTCGTAGGACATGGTACAGATTCAATGGAAGTCTATTGCCTTAAAAAACTAGCACCATTTGCAAGCACAATCAACAATCATTGTCAGCAACCAGATCATCATGGAACATGTTTTGTTTTCTAACTAATATTTGGATGTGTGAAAACAGACAACGCACACCTCAATGTGGAGCTCAGGTTTATTCTCCAGATACTACCTGGCACCTTCATACACAATAAGATCACATCACACTGTGTCAAAAAGCACAAAAGAACAAAAGATGACCATCAGGTCTGATGTAAGTGTGTGCCAGGGAATTCCAATACAGTTCAATTTGGAATATGTCACTGCATCATGGGTCGGGGAGGTCAAAAGTCTGCAGATGACAAGGCAAAGTACCCTAGTAAGGAGAAACATAGAACAGAGTCAGGAACTCAAGAATCAGTTGGCCAATTTTACAAGGGAGTTTCATCAAAAGCACAAAATTATCTGTGTGAATACTAGCTAGGATTCATGTTAACACTGTACCTGTTAATCTACAAACTTAATTGAGCCATTTTTTTGGGAAAACATCATGTTAATTATCATACACTCGGAAGCATAGATACACCAGCAACACACAAACCAACAATTGGGCTTTGTCACCTCCTCTCATTGCATACTTACACTCATGTGAAAAAGTTGTGGATGAGCTGACTTCAAAAATCCTAGCCCTCCTCCTCATCACCACTGGCAACTTGTCCCAGTCCTGGATTCTCCCTCGCTGGTGGCTACTGGTCTCCGTCATCTTGTATGAGAGGTATCTCATTCCTTATAGCCATGTTGTGGAGCATGCAGCAAGCTGTGATGATTTTACACACCTTCAATGGTGCATATTGTACGATCCAGGCAGCGAAATTGGGTCTTCAGTAGGCCAAAAGT
Organism: Calotriton arnoldi; assembly: GCA_963921515.1. Lineage (NCBI taxonomy): Eukaryota > Metazoa > Chordata > Amphibia > Caudata > Salamandridae > Calotriton > Calotriton arnoldi. The sequence continues at coordinate 56,356 of CAWUFW010021661.1, forward strand.
CTGGTCCTACCATGTGCCTCATTAAACGGAACCTCTGCAGGGGTGACAGGGTTACGGAGTGGTGTCAGTGACCAAGGCTGGTTGGGGTATCCAGAGTCTCCTACATTGAACACAGAAAAGACTTCAATTGTCTGACAACAGAGCACTATCTGACATACAATCAACACACACCACAACATAAACATACAACATCACCTACCAACAAGTCAGGCACGCTCAGGTTGCAGCTGAGGCATCAACTGGGCGATGACACTGTTCCTCATGATGTACGCGTCATGTGTAGATCCAGGAAAACTTGCACAGACGTGGGAGATCATCATGTCAGCCATACATACCACCTGGACATTGATTGAGTGGTAATGTTTGCGGTTTCTGTATGTCTGCTCATTGGCTTGTGGTGGTATCAAAGCAACGTGGGTGCCATCAATTGAGCCAATGACATGTGGTATCCGTCCAAAGTCATAGAATTCCCCCTTGGTGTCTGTCAACTGTCCAGGTGTCAGGAACTTAATGTAGAGGTCCAGGAAATGTAGCAATGCCTCCAACACATCCCGAAGAACATGGCTGAACATGGTTTGGCAGGAACAAGCTACAGGAGGGAACCCATAAACACAGTTGAGACCTGGGTAACAAGTGTGTGTAACAAAAAAACAATGTCTCAACAGATAGTATTTGAAGGCAATTCTTAAAGAGTATGCATAACATTTGCAATTTACGGTAGTAGCTCTGTATTACATTAAATGTTTCGCTGGTTTTCAGTTGTCACTTTGCGCCATTCACGTTTCTCATGAGCACAATTATGCACACGTTGCATTGGGTACCATGATCATTTAATGTAATACAGTGCTACTACCCTAAACTTATTGTTTCATTATAAACTGCTCTCAGCAATTATTGTTTGCCACCCTGTTTGGACTCCTTTTCTTGCAAATGTTATGCATACTCTTTAAGAATTGCCTTCAAATATTACCTGTTGAGACATTGTTTTTTTGTTACATGAACATGGTTTGGGACATGCCACCAGATGTTGCCACTGTATACTGGAATGACCCCGTGGCAAAGAAATGTAGGTCTGCCATCACCTTCACCTTGGGGGTCAGCGCAGTAGGATATGGGTGCCCAGGCTGCAAATGCGGGGCCAACTGCTCAGACAACTCCACAATAATTGGCCTGGTAAAACAGTTTCTTCTGATGGTATCCTGTTCTTCCATGGTCTGGAGGTCGGGGAAGGGCCTGTAGAGTGAAGGTCATCTGCGGTACCTATGTGTAGAGTGTAAACAGAGTTGGTGTCAGTTTACAATGTGCGAAGCAACATGCATTGAAACAAACTGAACATGAAATATGAACACAATGAAGGTACAGAACATTGGAAATACACATTTCTATGACAAAGACTGACCATAGATACATATCACAGCATTAGTACCCTTCCCAGACATTTTACCAAGGTATGGTGACACAGCAATTAGAGTGCTGTATTGTAAAAAGTATCTACTGTCTGTCACTGCTCATGTGATCAAGCATCACATACTCCACAACCCCCCACCAAATAAGCCAAGAGATAGGTTTGTGACAACCATTACATGGTTGAAAGGTACCCACAATAGGATCATGTAATGCCAGATGAATATATGTCGATACAACGCTATCCAAAACTTCGTATGCTTTTACAACTAGGTTTTTATTACGCAAATACCATTACAACGCAATATTTTAGTTAGCATACAGTTAGTTCGCAAATGCATTTAAATGTATTAAAATTGTCTTTACATCGGTATCCAATACATCGCATACTTTTACAACGCATTTTTGACTCGTTTTAATTGTAAATTTTTAATAAAAGCAACCTAAGCCCTGGGACGGGATGCAGGGTAAATAGGGGATTTGGGTGGGGGACTAAAATTGTTACTCGAGTACTTTTTAACATACTCAGGTATTTCTATTATTACTTTTTAAATTAATCAATTAATTCTTCAGCTTTTTGCGATTGTATATTATTTATGGTAAATAGACTATAACTCGATACAACGCAACGCTAACACATAATTCGCATGCTTTTATATTGCCTTCAACATGCTCACATACTCGTTTAAGTTAACATTTCTCTTTATTAACTACGTAACTTTTAAACGCTACACAAATACATCATGTCACACTCCTCTCAAATTACAATTATCCATACTGCAAATAACTTTTCAAATAAACTTTAGAAACCTCTTACCTATACAACGCTCTTCCGTGCTACATCTCCCTTGCGCTAGAAACCTCCGAATGACGTCTTTACGTACGTGCGTCTAAGTAATGCATTTTGCTTAAAATATAAAAAGGACAATTCCGAGGAATGAATCCTATTATAAACCGTGAGTAAACTTCCAAAAAACAAAATCGCAAATTTTTACCCCATAATCTTGAATAATTCTCTAATTTCGCGCTGAGCAAAATGTTTGAAATAATAGTTTTCAAAACGTTTGTTGATAAAAGCATTACTTTACATTCGCTTTTCCCATTCGTTTCTTAGCAAACACGATGTCTGAAGATGTTACACGGGTCAAAAGAGGCCCAAAGTCTACATTCAGATCTTTGCAGCTACTGAATTAACCCACTGAGCTATCATACCAAAATTCAGTTAATAGGCTGCAGGGTAGAAATAACGTGTGCTTTTGTAAACCCGACAATCACGATGTGGTTCGCATTACAACGCTTGCGTTGTAACAGCGCATGCGATGTAATAACATGCCTAGTACAGGCTACGCGTTGTTACAGTGCATGCGTTGTTACGCTTGCGTTGTAATGGTATGCGGTGTAAAAGCCGCGTACTAATGGCTGTTTACCATGCCAGATATATGGGACACATGACACACACAGCATCTAACAATGAGAATCATGCACACCACTGTCAGAGGGTAGACACTGTCATGTTGTCATGTCTGCCAAATACGTACAATCACATACACAGAACACGAACATTGTAGAAGTTGCATATACTACGCCATCATCCACTTAAGTCTGGGACACAAAGATACACTAGTAATTCACATAAAAAACACAAGCTGATGTGGATGCTTAATGTCACAGTCTACTCATTTAAAGGTAAGTGCTATCTCTATTACTTCAACACCCAACATTTACAGTCATAAATCTCACATATTGCACACTGGATCGCACAATCCACAAAAGCAGTGAATATGTAAAGAAAAAACATGTGTATTCCCCAAAATTCATTGGCACTGTGACCAAGCCTAGGAGGGTAAAAGGAGTAGTTTTGGATTAATGTTGGCATTACCTCACAAACAGTGTGCCATGTGCCCTTCAAGGTTAGCTCCTCATGGGAGGGTGAGCTATTAATTCAAAAGTACATTTGTTCATGAAAAAACTGTCTCCACACATGTAATGCACAAAAATATCATCAATTACAGGAGTGTCTGCCCTGCCGACCGATTATTGGAAGGACGAGGTAGCCGCATCCTAACAGATTCTGATCGAGCCATCGGCTGCAACTTGTATTGCTGAACGATGCGGGTGATTATTCAAAGGACGCGGTAGCCGCATCCGTACCGATTCGGTCACAGCCATTGGATGTTGGTTGCTATGGTGACAGAAGTGCGTTTCGGTTCGTGTTCTCATCGCATGGAAACCGACTCGGTAACCTTCCATCATCAATATATCAAAGTCAATTGTGGTCTGATGATGTTTTTTGTGAACGTCGCGGTAGGCGTGTCGTTTGCAAGCAATGTTGTACATTGGACCGATTCGGATAATGTAACCGATGCGAACCTATAGCTCTGTCTGCATGGAATTAAGACCGCCTCTGCCTTTAGACATAAGCCTATCTGTTCCCTAGAGACTTCACTTGCCTGCACTACCTGCATCATTCCTGCACCTCCCCATCTCTCTGCTGCTGTGTCCATATCCTCTGGGAGCTACTATGGCACGTACAGTGGACAGGGCCCCAGCTTTCAGCGAGGAGGAGAACCAGGCCCTGTTGGACACCCTCCTGCCACTGTACAGCCAGCTCTATGGCAAAACAGAGGAGCAGATGAGTGATGATCAAACTGCATTTTCATTGAAAATGTGCAATCACCATGCTATACTACCATTAGGAATCTCATTGGCAAGCATGTAAAATGTTCTCTGTAAGTTTAAAAAAGTGTAGATAACTGTTCTGGGCAGGTACACTGCTGTAGAAGTGTGTGTGTACTGGGGTGAACATCTTATCACTGTTCTCATGGGACGGAGTCATCATTGAACCCAGGACAACTGTACAGAATGCCATATGCCTAGCCCTTAGACATTATTGCCAAACTGACCATGACCAATGTGTACAGATGTCTGACTTAGAAACATGTTGCATGTGAACTTCGGTTCTGTCACCATGTCACCCTTACAGATCAACACCCATGAAGTGGCCAAGATGTGGAGGACCATTGCCCGGAAGGTGCGCTCCGTGGGGTTGGAGCTTCGGCGCGGCCGTCATTGCTGCAAGAGGTGGCAGGACCTTCGTGGCTGGACCAAGAAGATCGCTGAGGGCCGGCTGCGCCTGTCGTGTCAAGGCAAGAGGGGCGGGCACCGAACACTGACCCCCCACATACTCCGCATCCTAGCGGTGGTCTACCCTGACCTGGATGGGCAGTTGAAAGCCAGACAGCAGCAAGGAGGGGGTGAGTATTTGCCTTTTCGCACACCTTTGTTGAACATGCATGTTACAGTACCTTAGCCTGCTGCCCCTTTTCCAGGTTGTAAGTCAGCCAAACCCACTGATCAGTTTTGTAAGATGCATATGCATAGGGATAATTTGATGCCCGGTTATGCCACTTTCATCAGTGAGATGTGAGTCAGTTATGTTCAGGGAAGTGACCATAGTGCTATGCTCATGTGATCACCACAAATCACAGAAACATGTACATGCAGGTAACCTTCTGGAGTAATGCAAATGCCCAACATGTGCCAGCACATTGACTAATGTATGACCTGTTCTCAGTGTGGTTTCCACAAATGTGTGAAGCATGTTATTGTAGCAAACAAGTGTGAAGAGGCCATGCTATACATCTCTGCAGCAGGTGACATCACGATTGAGGCATTGGTGAGTTTTGCTTGCTCATTGTGCCTCTGTTAGGTCCCAGCCGCGGTGCTCAGTGTTATAAAATGTATCCCATGGGCCAATTACAGGTATGCTAACTCTGGTCATCTGTCACACTGGCCTGTCACATGATTGTGTGGAAGATTCCATTCTCTCCATTCAAAAGAGTGAGTCCGTGTGCCTGACTCTGTAACAGTGACAACACATGCCATTCACTGACAAACACAGGTGGTCACTGTTTGAAACAAGGCTGAAAATGTGAGGTCTGATGTTAGATACACATTCACAACAATTGCCATGTGTGTAAATGCTGTTGACTATACATACTTGGGGCTTTGTAAACCAGGTGTATGATGCATCACTGTCAGCCTGAGAGGTGTAAAATATGCATAATTTTGAAGTGAATCAACAAAATGAGATGGGAAAGAAGAGCAATCTAAGCTGTAGGAAGTGTGCAATATGTGTAATGGAAGTGAGGGACATTCAGACTTGGGCCAAACAGATGGGGATCTCTGCAGTCTAGACAGGATTGGTACACAGTGTTGACTGGACTCATGAAGAATGGAGGTTCAGTACTGATAGTCTGTACAGACAATGCACCCAGACGGGCCATTGGCATGGTGTTCCACCAGAAGCATTGTGAAGATGCAGTCATCGGACTTGGAAGTGTGTTGACCATTGTTCACATCTGAAAATGGTGAGCTGTTTACAATGTGCACAACATTCTGATTCATCTTCATGACACTGTGCATAGATGACACAAGACAGTGGGCTACCTGCCTCTCACCCTATCTATGCCTACTACCTTGGTGAACCCTCAATCAGAGTTAGATGTGTGACCTGACAGTAGAGAACCTAAGTTACAGGACAAATGAGCACAATCATTGTTATATGTGTGACATGACTCATGCAATGAGTACGCAAGCTTAAAGTTGGACAAGGATGTCATTTGACCTGTGACATTAGAGCCACTGGTTCCCAATTTGATAACTAGGGATTGCACAATAGATACCATGTCTCAATTCAATTGTGTGAATCCTAATCCCATTGTGAGCTCTATACTCCCTTGCAGGAGATGAGACAGGTATGTCAGGACATGAGACGATCAGGTGCAAAAGACGATACATCACCTGCTACATAGTGTAGTAGTTGACATTGTGGTTGTGGCAATTGATGTTGATACACCCAATGTTGCAGATAACCACATGTGTGAGGGAGCAATGGATAACTTGCAGAATGTGAAGTGCCATGTATGTAAGTGTATGAAAAGTTGATAGCACTAGTCAAAATTATGTAGTTGTTTGAACTGTGAGGATTTGTGATGTTACCTATGTGTCAAGTACTTACAGATGACTTATGTGAATCTTTTTTCATTTTTGTTCACAGCATCAGCACTGGCCAGCGGAGGAGACAGTGCCACGGATGTAGGGGAAGCAGTTCACCAGTCTGGGTCCAGCACCAATTCGGACGTGGAGGGATCCAGTGGCGGGGAGGATGAGGGGAGCCACACTGAGGGCAGGTCTGCAACTACATCTGCAGCATCGGAAGACCAGTCAAGCTCCAGTGATGACTCCCTGGTGGTGGAGGAGACAGGGGATTAGTCCTTTACATCGGAGTCCAACACCACCACTAACATCTCCACCCTCCCAGCTGCTCCCAGGCCCAGTGTCTGTGGCCGGTCCCGTGGCAGGGGACCCGTCTCATTTGTGCCAGGTACCTCACCCCCTGCCCCCGTCTCCCCTGCAGGCCTCAGTGTGGAAGCGATCAACATCCTGAGGCAGATCTCTGTGGGGCAGACATCAGTGCTGAATGTCCTCCATGCGCATACCACTCTTTTGACACAAATGGTGTAATTCCTGGAGGGCATTTACTCTGACATGTCTGCCCTACAGATATCCAACCAGGCTCTGGCCTCCACACTGATGGCAGCAGTGTCCCATCTCCAGCTGTCCCTCCCCCTCCTACCTCTTCCCCATCCACAGTCCCAACTACCCTCCCTGACCCAAGAACACGCAAACACACACATGCACACACCTCAACAGCCACACGAAGCACACAGACACACAGACACACCCACACACAAGCACACTCAGGAGACAGACAGCACACTCACCATCACAGACACACCAGCAGACGACACACATGCATCCACAGACACTCTGCATACCTCATAACCCTCTGCCTCCCCAACCCCTACCCTTTCCTCTCCTGTTCCCCCCTCTGCCCAGAAACTCTTCCTATGTGACCTTGGCCTCTTCCCTACCGACCCATCCAAACCACCTCCCAAGAAGAAGAGGCAACCCACAACCCCAGCCCTGACACCTAAACCTGCCTCCCCCTAAAAAGGCAAGGCCAAAACCCACCACCCGCAAATCCTCCAGGTCTCCCACGTCTAAACCCCTCCACCCACCGTACTTCCCAAGACCAGCCCAGTACCTTCCGCACCCAAAAAGCCCCTCGCAAACACTCTGAGTCCCTTCGTTTTGCTTTACCTTCCATTAAGGGTTATACCATCCCCAAAATGGTAAAACCAAGTCCATCCCATTATCCTTCTAGCCCTCACACTACAGCTGCCCCCCCTATAGTCTGAACCTACCACTGCAGTGGAACCACCCCCCCTCAATCTGACACAACCACTGCAGTGGACCCACACACCGCTCCTGATCCCATCCCTCCCAAAACCCAACCCAGTCATCTCTGGTTTTTTCCCTTTGGTGCTTGGCATGCCCCCTAGATGCCCCTCCCAAGGGAGGAGACCCTTAGCAGAAATTGTGCAGGCAAGACTCCATGGGAAACACCAGATATCTGTTTCATAACAGAAACCTGGTTACATGACCATGCTTCCACTGATGTAGCTATTGCCTTTCCACCTCAATACAATATAATCAGAGTGGATAGGAAGGTGAAAAGAGGTGGAGGATTACTCATAGCCACTACCGCTGGTGTTGAAATCATTTCCTTGGAATCTATAAGTGTTAACCAACTAGAACTGTGCATTTTTGGAATAAAGGGTATATCACAAGGCACCATGAGAGGAGCCCTAGTACATAGACCTCCGGGCCTGAAAAACGACTTTGTCTATAAGTTGCTCGAGGCTATTGCCCCTCACGTGCTGGCCGCTGAAAGTTTCCTCTTAATAGGAGATTTTAATTATCATGGAGAGAGATTATCTGACCCAGACACTAATCAGTTGACTACCAATATGAGCACCCTGGGGTTAATTCAAATGGTGACAGGTCCCACCCATGCTGCGGGCCACACGCTCGATTTACTATTCACTAACACCACAGATATCATAGTAGAACCCCCGTCTCCTCTACTATGGTCAGATCATGACCTATTGAAGTTCACAATCCCAGCTCAGACCATCAAAAATGAGATCAGGAGTGAAATTATATAGAGAAGGTCATGGCGGAAAGTCACTTCCACCTCCTTCTCAGCTTACTTTAGCCTCCCTCCACAGTGTCAAGAGGATAACATTGATCAGGCAGCCACCCTCTTTGAGGGAGAAATAACAACTACGCTGAATCAGATCGCTCCTCTCACCAGGATCAAAATAAAACCCAGAACTGCTCCTTGGTTTACAGAGCAACTAAAAATATTAAAGACCTCCTGCAGGACTGCGGAACATAAATGGAGGAAAAGTAAAGACCAAATAGACCGTGAGAACTATAAAAATGTCCATCGTAGTTATATGGAAAATATCAGACAAAGTAAAAAAATCTTCCTCCTAAACCGGATCGAAAAAGCAGTAAATTCCAATAAAGAACTCTATAACATCTTAAAAGAATTCACGATGCCTCCTGCTCAGACAGGTGTCCCTGTCTCACAGGATTGGACTGATTCTTCTCCAAATTCTTTGAAGATAAAATTATCACAATCCATAGCTCCTTTCCACCACATGAATATTCAAACACCCTGGAAAAATACCACACTACCCTTACTGGCCTTTCCCCCCTCTTAGAGGAATTTTCCCAATACAACCCTGAGGAAGTGGCCAGAGCCATGTTAAAAATTAAATCGGGCTCACTACTAGATCCCATGTTACCACGTTTTCTGCCCACAATTGTTCCGGTGCTTCTTGACAGTCTCACCAATCTATTTAATAGGTCACTGTCACAATCAGTGGTCCCAAAGATATGGAAGGCAGCTAGAGTCAGGCCAATTCTAAAACAATCTACCGCAGACCCAAAACTTCTAACTAACTATCGCCCAATCTCGCTGCTCCCTTATTTCGGGAAGGTACTCGAGTCACTGGTCAACCGTCAGCTCATTGTCCATCTCGAGAGTCATGGATTACTGGATCCTTCACAGTCAGGTTTCAGGGCCGCCCATAGTACCAAAACTGGTATAGGAAAACAATGGTCCTAGACTTGTGTTAAATCTTAGTTGTCTAAAGCATCATACAGTACATGTATAGTCTAAATCAAAGATGTACCATTAATTCATTTAAAGAGCATTCAAATATATCCTCAAAAATCCAAAAAGGAACACACTATTGCTTTATAGGTGACTCTTATTTTATTCGGTCACTTTTCATAACATATTATCATCATATTCAATGTTCAAGATAGAGAAATGGTTGCTCCAAGGGAAATGTGAAGAAAGAAAGTGCTCGTGAAGTAAGATAGAATATGCAAGAGGGGATCCAATCAAGCAAAACAATGGTTCATCATTTTTATACATTACATTCTCATTGGCAAAACTGGTCGTGATTCATGATGGCACCAGTTCTACATTGGGGCCTGTCCAATGGTTAATTCATGGTTGTTGTGGATGATATCATCCCAGTCCTACCCGCTTACAGACAAACGTTGTTTGCTAAACTTTTGTGAAAGAACAAAAAGAACAACCATGAATTAACCATTGGACAGGCCCCAATGTAGAACTGGTGCCATCATGAATCACGACCAGTTTTGCCAATGAGAATGTAATGTATAAAAAATGATGAACCATTGTTTTGCTTGATTGGATCCCCACTTGCATATTCTATCTTACTTCACGAGCACTTTCTTTCTTCACATTTCCTTGTAGCAACCATTTCTCTATCTTGAACATTGAATATGATGATAATATGTTATGAAAAGTGACCGAATAAAATAAGAGTCACCTATAAAGCAATAGTGTGTGCCTTATTTGGATTTTTGAGGATATATTTGAATGCTCTTTAAATTAATTAATGGTACAGCTTTGATTTAGACTATACATGTACCGTATGATGCTTTAGACAACTAAGATTTAACACAAGTCTAGGACCATTGTTTTCCTATACCAATTATTACCCAGGTCCATTGACTTCTATGGGTTACCCCATTATATCTTAATGGGCATAGTACCAAAACAGCGCTGGTAGAAGTCACAGACAACATCAGACTAGCATTGGATAGAGGGCAGTCATCCATTCTCGTCCTGCTAGATCTATCAGCTGCCTTTGACACCATCTCCCATAGCATCCTTGAACAACGGCTCTGGGAGATTGGTGTCAGGGGGAAGGCCCTGAAATGGCTCAAGAGTTATCTAACGGATCGAGTTACTGCAGTACAGATCGGTGATTTAGTTTCATGCAGCAGGCCTGTCAAGATGGGAGTGCCACAGGGCTCTATTCTGAGCCCTACGTTGTTTAATCTTTATATGACCCCACTGGCCACGGTGATCAGATCTTACGGCTTTGACGTAGTGTCATATGCCTATGACACTCAGATTCTGAAAAACCCTTGGTCCTGACCCTATGGACACAAAATCACGCTTTAAGAATTGCATGACCCATGTAAATAGGTGGATGAACACCAACCACCTACAACTAAATGGAAGCAAAACCGAGATAGTACTCTTTGGTAAGGCCCATGAGTACTGGTCTGATGACTGGTGGCCCCAAAACCTCGGTTCCTGCCCAGCCCCAAAGCAGACAGTGAGGAATCTAGGAATCCAAATTGATAATCAATTATCAATGAAAAAACAGGTTAACCACATAATTGGCTCCTGTTTGGCATTATGCGCAATCTGCGCAAAGTGTTTAAGTGGATCCCGCTAGAAGCCAGGAAACCATTAGTACAGGGATTGATTATCAGCCGTATGGATTACGGCAATGCTCTGCTGACAGCAATACATGTAAATCTTCTCTCCAGGCTTCAGGTCCTGCAAAACACAGCAGCCAGGCTGGTGCTAAATCTCCCATCTGGATCCCCCTCAGCGCCCAGCCTAAGATATCTTCACTGGCTGCCAGTGAAGAAGAGAACCTGCTTTAAGACCTTATGCCTAACACATAAAAACATGTATGGTAGAGGTCCTAGTTACTGGACCAAAAAACTCAGTTGGTACCAGCCTAACAGGACCTTAAGATCCAGTAACAGATCCCTCCTCACTCCTCTCAGAGTGCGCACTGTCAAAAATGGGGGATGGGCTTTTTCCTTTCTCGCGCCCACCCTCTGGAATAAACTGCCTTTATACCTACGCATCACCTCTGACCATAACCACTTTCGCCGGGAATTAAAAACATGGCTGTTCGATCATTAGTTCGGCTTCCTCCCTGTACATGCTGACAATTCCGAGTCGTCCGCCAGCGCCATGAGACTTTCGAGTGATTTGTGCGCTCAATAAATGTTCCTGATTTGATTTGATTTGATGACTCCTCTGGCCCATGTTTCAGAGACTTTTGGACTGGCCATTGGCCTTTTGTTATTTATTATCTCCAGTTCTCATGCTGAATAAAGCAGATTTGAATTTGCGTTCGCAGATTTCTGTATTCTTCCAATTGTTATTTACGTCAACTTTAAACATGTTCAATTAGTAGTGTAAGTATACAATGATGTTAGTATGGCATGGTTTGCATATGGTCCATGTAGTATGAGTACTTTGACAGAATATATTCAAGAGTTTTGTGTCTACATTTGCGGGGTGTCATTGTTCACATCAGTTTTGGCTATGAGTGTGATATGAAGTCACAAACCTTTCCTTTTTTACCTCACAATTGCACCTGGGTCATGCTTTCTTATGTCAACATAGTGCAAGTGTTTCAAAGTGCAACAGTTTAGGAGGAGCATGCTGCATATGTTTGTGATGTACAGAAAGAGACCTGTCTCATCGATACACCTGGGTACATATGGATTTTGACTACATGGTAATGACTTTGGACACACCCATGTACACAAAGTAATGATACAATACATGTATGTGACTTGATAGTGGTGGACCCATGTCTGTGTCTTCTTAAGATCTGGTAGACTAGTGGCAATGACAACCTTGCAACGGGTGGCATGCCACTGTAGGCAAATACCCGTCATGGCTGTGTACTCATCTGATACATTTCCTGAGCCCACGATGAGTGTAAGGTGAGCAGTATTCTCCTAACAGTTTTCAGACCCTGTTTACTCCAAGGACTCGGATTTCTGCATGGATTCATGTTACGCAAGATGTGTGTTGTCTTAATAGTCCATTGCTTTCTACTTCATATGTCATTCATGCCCTCCTGCTTTTGTTTTGGAACATCACATGTATGGATTTTTTTATCTGTCCATGATTAGATTTCATATTCACAACCACGCACCAGTCACAGTTGTGCATGTGAATTTTGTGTATTTTGTCATTTGTGGATGACTGACAATGGGGTCCCTTTAAGCAATGATTGATGCAGTTCCAGATCACACAGAGCTGAACTAGGAGTGTTGTTATGTCTGTTGGATTGCCCAGTGCTACATGTAGTAAGCCAGGTGGACAGTGAGTGCACAGGAGTGAGGTGTGTCTGTCTACTGTGCAAATGATACAGGAGCCAGTGTCACATCCATGCTCTTGGTTCGCCACACAGCAGAGGATGTTTTTTTTTTAATGTGAGGCAAAGCTGCAGATCTGTTAACCGAGGTTCATGTTGCATGTGCTGAGCTTGCTTAAACAAGGGTAAAGGTGAGAGTGACTTGTCCTTCTAATTTTTAGATGGATTGGAGCTTCATACGTCATGGTGGCAGTACTAATTTAGTGACTGTCAGAGAGTGCAAGGTATGAGTTAAGTTCATAGGCAGATCTTGTGTAGGAGACGTGAGGTATCCACATTCACCCAATGTGAGTGGTTAAACATACGAGGGTGTGAATCAGAGTATGTGAGCCTGTTAGACTGGTTAAATCCTGTGCAAGTTATGGTAGGAATAAGTAGATGTGATAGGGGTATGACCAGGTAGACATGGTTTGATTCTAGCAGGAGATGTGAGCTGTGGTCTGTGTCACTAGTGTGAGAGATGACTGTAACAGGGCAGTTCCAATGAGTGAAGATGGTTGTTAATGTGCCTAGTTCAATTGTGGTATGGATACTGGAAGTCATATGTGGATGAGACAGGGCCACAGTGAGACAAGGTTAAACTTGTAATTTGTAACAAAGTGGATAGGTGTATGCAAGGGTATACACCAGTTGTGAAAATTAGGGTGCTGAACAGTAACATATGAGGTGTTGTATAGTTGATGTATGTTGTGTTTGAATCTGTGGATGCAGTTTTAGAAATGACCATCTGTAGAACGTAAGCAGAGTATGGTGTGTGTATGTTTATATGCAAATCGCTGAGGACATATTCATTGATCAATATAAGGGGCATATTCACAAGGACTTATCTCCGAGTTATCGCCACCTTAACGCAACAAAAGTGGCAATAGATTTAACGCCCCATTCACAAGCGGTTGCAAACTGCAGACAACGCAAGTATTCTGGCGATAACTGCCTCAACATTTACCTCCAAGGGTGACACCACCAACTAACCCTAATGAGATGCAGAGTAGGCGTTCCCGTGCAAAAACACACAAAAACACCACTACACCACTTTCACAACGAACTGCCAGATCTGCGATGCGAACCAAAAACAGGCGATAAGCCACGGTAGCAGCCGGGAATTAACACCTGCCTTTTGCTGGTGTTAAGCAGGACGACTACCTACAGCATGACAGGGAGCCCAGCCAAGAGCCACATCTGAAGACCCACAGATGCCATGGAGACAATGATCATGCAGCCCGGAGACCCATGAGGGCCACAACACCCACCGCCACCACTCCCAGGCCCACCCCCCGGCCCCCCCCAGACAAACACATACCGTGCACGACACAATAGCCACAAAAAGCGCATGACGTCGCACAATGACAAACAGAAACATATGTGTGGTCAGAAGAACGAGAAACAGTCACTCATCATTGAAGTAACAACCAAAAACTTTATTGAATACAACACAAAACACCAATGCGGAAAACTCCTGTCGGGTCCGTCCGGGACAATCCTGGTGTCACAGCCTGGAAAATAAAGCACAAAATCAGAACGTGTGTCATGCGCACATCAAAGGAGCGAGACACAGAGAAACAGAGAAGGAAAGAAAGGCAGAGAGAGAGAAAGAAAGAAAGAAAGGGAGAAGGAGAAGGAAAGGAAGGGAGAGAGAGAGGGAAAGGAAGGGAGAGGGAGAGAGAGAAGGAAAGGAAGGGAGAGAGAGAGGGAAAGGAAGGGAGAGGGAGAGAGAGCGAAGGAAAGGAAGGGAGAGGGGGAGAGAGGGAGAGGGAAAGGAAGGGAGAGGGAGAGAGAGAGAGAGAAGGAGGGACACTGCCCCCGCGCACCCAGGCACCACTGCTCACCTGCTGCCACCGGTGTGTCTCCAACCACGTGCCGGTATACACTGCAAGCCACCAGGTCTGCAATCTGTAATCGAGGCCAGAGTCAATCATGGCAGAGTCCATCACACTGCACACGGCAACAACGCCTGTCCATCCTGCGCACACATGCAGCTGCACCCTACCCCCTCCCGCCGGCCAGCGCTGGCTGTCCGCACTTGCGCACCCAGGCCCCACTGCTCACCTGCCGCCAATGGTGTGTCCACCAGTGGGCACACCACATGCCCGTGCAAGCTCCAGGCCCAGGTAGCGCCACCATGGCATGCTCCACATCATGCGGACCCGCACCGTGGCCCAGCAGGTCACACACATGACGCTGAGTCCTGAGGCATCAATGGCAGAGACCACATCAGTGCACACGTCATCATCGCAGGCTGCACACCCGCTCAGCAATTTCGGTGCCACTAACCCTGTGCAACCCCAGTCAGTGCCACGTGGTGGTAGGCCCGTGACGGCTGCATGGCTCTGGGTGCCACTAACCCTGTGCAACCCCAGTCAGCGCCACGTGGTGGTAGGCCCGTGACGGCCGCATGGCTCCGGGTGCCACTAACCCTGTGCAACCCCAGTCAGCGCCACGTGGTGGTAGGCCCGTGACGGCCGCATGGCTCCGAGTGCCACTAACCCTGTGCGCAACAACTCAGGGGCCCTTTATGATTGAGTATCGTGGAACATCCGTCATCCAGTCACCACCGGCAGTGGGGAATGTGACGTTGTCGGCCCCTTATATTGGCGGGGTCACATGGCCCGTGACGCCTGTGCCGGATGGGTGTGGTGTGTGTGCAAACCTGCCCTCAGGGAGTGGCCGTGATATGCTGACAACTAGACCAGCAACCTGCAGACCACTAGCGTGTAAACCTGCGACTTGTAGCTATGTGGCCTCCCCCTCGGAGCGTAAGCGGAGTGGTCTGGCCTGGCGTACGCCGGACCAGCGCAGGGCTAGCAAGAATGACTCGGGTGCTCTGGGCATGGTTCAGTCCATGTCCGGACAAGGAAGTGACTAATGCGTGTGTCCCTGTTGTAGTGTCTACGGCACCCGGAACGCAATCGGCAATGAAGCACACTGTGACTGGAATCCCACTAGATGAGCATCATTGACATTGGGGGGAATCACTGAGCCTACATTCATCCATGAATGATGAAAGACATGACACAGCAGTGCGTTTCTGAATGTTTAATGCACATCCAGTGGAGTTTTGCAGCTGGGGCAGTACAGGGCGATGCCAACCCCACTTCACAATATGGGCCCGTGGAGGGCCAGCCAGAGTCCATCGGGGAATGACAAGTACAGCGGAAGAGGAAGGGTACAGTCCGCAGTCTGGTCGCCGTGTCATTGGTCACCAAACAGGATATGGCAGTCCATGTCGCGGTCCAAGGTGAGTGCAGCAGAGTGTATTGGGGGTCAGTGGAAGGTCATGGGGCGATGTGCGGCACCAAGCAGCAACAGGCCAGGTGGCGGACATGAATGCTAGTGCCTCCTTCTGAACTCAAGCCCATCCACGTCCTCGTCCTCAGATGTGTGCTCTGCCCCACCTGTGGGTGGTGCAGTTCCGGCTGCGGCACTGTGTGCCACTGACACATCAGGGGCCGGAGTGGTAATGCCTGCCGCACTGTGAGGCACTGACACACCAGGGGCGGAGATGTGGATGGTGTAGGGGCAGCAGCATTCATCTGCGCCACGCCTTGTGGCAGCAATGCCATGATGAGGACATGCAGGGCATGGTAGATCCCAGCTACATTTCGCTGATGTGCAGCGGTGGCTGACATCCTTTCCGCCTCCATCCGCACCATGTCCTCCATGAGCCTCCGCATGTGTGCCATCTCACGGCTGAGATCGCTGGAGCCACTCTGAGCGGACAGGTGTTCTAGTCTGAGAGTCATGACTCCAGCGATGTCAGCCAGGGCTCGTTGGAGACCATGGAGCGGCATGTGGGTGTCCGTTAGGGACTGGAGGTGGTCCCTGATGGGACTCAGACACCCATGGATGGCGTCAAGTTTGGTAGCCATGAGGTCGAACCCCACCCGCACCTGCTCAGCCTTCTCCCTCTGGACCTCCAACACACGGCGTTGGAAGGCCTTGTGTTGTTCGGGGGGGTCTTGGGAGACAGCCGGGGTTGTGGGTGCCTCCTGCTGGGTGGTTTGTGGAGTGGGTGGGGTCTCCTCGATGCAGCTGGGCTGCCCTGGTCCTGGAGGTGATTGGTGGATGAGTTCAATGATGTCTTGGAGGGCTTGGGTGTCGATGCTGGTGGTGTCCTCCTCGTCATCAGTGAAGAGTGGCTGGGACTGCTCTGCAGGTGGCGTTGATGGTGCCCTGCAATGTGAAGGGGAGATGCTGTGTTACAATGTGTCCACATGTATGTGGCCGCATGGTACATGTTCACATTCAGACAGCATGGCAATGTACATTGTGACAGTGTGTAGATCAGGGCCATGATCCAGAGTCATTGTGGGTGTGCACTGTGCTCTGCTTGGTTGTGCATGTGTGCCATTGTGGCCATCTCCCCCCGTCCCCCCAGTACCTGGTGGTTACTCACCCTGTTGCTGTTGTGTTGTGTCCTGTCGAGCAGTGTTCGGTGCCCCGACTCCCGCCACGGTCTCCACACTGATGACTGTCGACACCAGCTCCTCCATGTCATCCAGCTCCAGCTGTGGCGCTGGGCTCCCACCTCCAGTCTGCATTGCTGCCTTCTGGTTGCCTGCGAGTTTCTCCTTGGTCTTGCGCTTGATGTCAATCCATCGCCTCTTGACCTCGTCCATTGACCTCTTGTGCTCTCCGACGGCATTCACCTTGTCCACAATGGACCACCATAATACATTTTTGGTGCCCAATGACACATTGGAGGCGATGAACTGTTGTTGATGGTGTTCTATCACCTCCGTGACCAGGATCCTATTCTCCTGCGGACTGAACTTCGTCTTCCTCTTCTTCTTGTCCTTGCCCGTCCCTGTCACCTGAGGTCCCAGGCTGGTCGTCCGGGGTGCTTGTGGGGTTGCGCTCATCCTCTGTGCCTGCTCCGGCTGCCTCCATGGTGCTTCGGTGTTGGTCATTTTGTGTTTGTGTGTTTTTTCTCCTTTTGTAGTGATTTTCCCGCCTGCCGTGTGTGTATGGCAGGCCTGGCGCTGCTTATCGCTGATTTCCTCATCGCGAATGGGCTCATCGCACGTTTTTTGGTGTTGGGGTTAGTGTTTTTGACTCCGTAGCGGTGGTTGTTTCGCGGACGTTGGCCGCGTTTTTGTAGGACTATCGCATGGTACCGCTGTGTTGTGCATTCCAGGTTAACACTGGGTTATTTTCCCGCGATCGACTGCGATGTGTAAAGTTGTGTTAACATTTTTTGGTGATGTTTAGCGCATGTTCTTGTGAATATCCCCCTAAGTGTCTTGTTGGGAGATGTGTTGATATTTTAAGTGAGCATGTCAGAGTGGACTGTGATGCTGCATGTTGTGATATGAGTCAGTCCTAGACATTACTAAGGGTGCAACTGGTGATGAGAGTGGTCCATTTGACATGTTACGTTTGACGTCTGCTGAGGAGGTGATGAGTACAGTGCATTGTGTACATGTCATGTATGTGAGAGGTGTTGTGTACATAGTGATGAAGAGTTGTTATATGAATGTAGGTGTAGATGTAAGAAGGGCAGCGCACATGTGAGATTGTAAGAATCAGGTTGGAAGAGTTTGAGTACAATGCTTGAGCATGTGGGGCAGACATACTTTTCCATCTAGATGGCCCAGAGTGTGCTTATGACATGCTTGTGTGTGTATGATAGTTTTGAGAGATGAGCATGTACTGTGAGGTGTATGTGAGATGGGTCATAGCCACACAAGTGGAGATCATGCAGGCCATGAGGTAATGTAGAAATGTACATATGTGTATGTTAGTTGTATGTACGTAGACAAAATAAGTAGCCAGAGTAAAGAAGAATGTGTTTGCTGCAGCTTGCTGTCTGCCACTGAATGTTCATGACTGATTGTTGTAAAGGCCACTCTGAGTACACTGACATCTGCAAAACCTATTGTCCTCACAGGACAATTTGCCTCCACCTAGCCTAGCCTTGTCTGAGTTGTGTGTGGGCAGCTGTGTGGAGTTACACTTTGTAGGTATTTGTAAACACTAATTGTTCATTCTTGCCCTTGCTTACTGCCTTTTGATGGAGGTGGTGTTTGGTTATATTGAAATGTCATGATGCTTGAACATTGGATGACAGTGCATTGCTTAGAGGGCTATTGCCCCCTCAAGTGGGAATTCAATTATGTGTGTTGTTGTGCCACCTGGTGTCAGACAGCTCCAGAAACGCATCCCCACACTTCACAGTAGACTGCATGCACATGCTTATTGTTGGCATTCTGACTTTAAATGGTCAGGGTATGGGGACACCAAGGGAGATGGAGTCATTGTGATGATATATCTGGTTGTGCTGCAGAAAACACATTGCACTGAATGCAAAGACACATCTGACACTGGAACATTACACCCAGTTCCAATGTTTGTTTGCATTGCCAATATTTTTCAACCTCTAATCTGGTTTGGCAAGAGTAGCCCTTGTGTGTGTCCATGGGTGCTCCCATTTTGCCCATTAAACACTGCCCTAGAGCGTCATGGCAATATGTCTTTGTGGAAGGTCTCCTTGATGTTCTCATAGATTTGGAGACAGTGTTTCAGTGCCGAATGTGGACATAGCAGACTTTATTCTGCACATATTACTCATCCTCAAAAGATGTACCCATATCCCCTGGCTTGAGGATGGCTATGTCAATTGTGTTGGAGAGTCACAGATTTAGCCACCCCCTGGCATCCTCACCAGTACTGGCAGATTATCTCACACAATGGTCTGTGCACTAGACCCTCCAGCACTGTTGGTGGATTCTCCATCCTGAGACTCATGCGTACTCCTACAACTCTGCAGGACACAATATGCACATTCAACATGGGATATTTATTTGCGGCACACACTACAGCCCGAGGAGCTTGATGCAGAAATGCTGTGAGTGACATTCTCCAAAGATGACCATGTACACATACAGATTCAGAGTTGTGTGCAGTGCCCACAGTCCACACCTGTGACTGTATCCCACCTTGTTGTAGGCCCATACTTCTTGCAAAACCACAATGGATTTTGTCTACCAATGATTCAAAGATGAATGTGACACAACCACTTCTAGGTTGTTGTATTGGGAGGCACTGAAGTCAGTACAGAGCGGCAGGGTCTGTGGAGTAGTGTGTTGTCTGGGCCAAAATCCTTTGGTCTTTAATGTACACAGAGGCATCTCAATGTCAGACTTTTGTGAGTACATTTGAGTTCTGTTGCCCTGCAATGTTTCAGTGTGTGTTGTGTTGGACTCATGCATTGACTTTGTGATACATACGTATGTGTGTGGGTATGGCAATTCCAGTTCCACCGTCAAAAGTGTGTTTTTAGTATTTTGTGGGGTAAGTGTACCTACCTGATGATGACATTCCCTCATTGGACATGCACAACATGCTTGGGACCATGGTTGTATTGAAATCAGAATGATGCTCGGGCACTCTCAAAGTAATTGGCACACATTCTGTGATCATCTCTTTCATTGTAGCCTCTGTGCTTTTACCTGTCAAGGGTTGTTTCACAGAGGCACACTCCTGCTGATCAAGAGGGCGGTGTGTAGGTTAGACTGTCCAAATGAGACGTACCTCCCTGCAAGGCCCGACATACAATGCAACCTCCCTGCACCGGCCATGACCTGAAAGTGATGGGCAGGTGGGGGAGATGACACTGCTTCTGTCAAGGCACGCAAGGCAGTGCACCAAAGTGAGTATGCTCCAAAGGCTGTCCCCCAGCCTCAATTTACAACACAGCTGGTGAGTGGACAACATACTTGCACCACACTGCAGTGGCCGGGGGGGGGGGACTGGTGAAGTAAGTCAGTCTCTTGGTGTGTTTTACAGAGGTCACACAACCGTTACACAAAGGTGACCCTGGTGCACCAACCCTTCGACCAATGGCCAATTTCACACAAAGCCAATCCAAGCCTATGCAGGAAACTTTCTGTTCAAAGTCAACACCCATAAGGGCTCTATGGACTTCAGCTCACCCCGTTGTGTGCGTCATCCCAGGCTGAGACAGCTTCCACACACACAAACAGTCCATGAGCTGCTGTGTGTGGCTGGTCTTTCATGTTTGTGCATCAGCACCTGAGTATTTCACATATTTTTTATGGACCATTTACTAGTTGATGAAGCTTTATTTTTTTTACCAGTCTATTGAGCACCAGCATCTCCACTCTGCCCATTCCTCAATGTTGCCAGTTACTTCTGCTGCAACAGTGTGGAAATGCATTTCCTGCAAAATGACCTTTGAGTTTGTTTTTGGAAGAATTCCTGCAGCATGTACTCCACCTGTTGGTATTGCAACACTTTGCATGAGCACCAGTTACATTGTTCAGGTACCCATTACTGTGGGTATTTACCCCCCAACCCCAGGTTTGCCCCTACATTGCTGTGGGTATTTACCCCCAACCCCAGGTTTGCCCCTACATTGCTGTGACTATTTACCCCCCAACCCCAGGTTTGCCCCTACATTGTTGTGGGTATTTACCCCCCAACTCCAGGTTTGCCCCTACATTGCTGTGGGTATTTACCCCCAACCCCAGGTTTGCCCCTACATTGCTGTGGGCATTTTCCCCAACCACAGGTTTGCCCCTACATTGTTCTGGGTATTACCCCCCAACCCCAGGTTTGCCTCTACATTGCTGTAGGTATTTACCCCCAGCCCCAGGTTCGCCCCTACATTGCTGTGGGTATTTACCCCCAACCACAGGTTTGCCCCTACATTGCTGTGGGTATTTACCTCCCAACCACAGGTTTGCCCCTACATTGCTGTGCGTATTTATCCCACAACCCCAGGTTTGCCCCTGTATTGCTGTGGGCATTTACCTGCCAACCCCAGGTTTCCCCCTACATTGCTGTGGGTATTTACCCCCAACCACAGGTTTGCCCCTACATTGCTGTGGGTATTTACCCCCCAACCCCAGGTTTGCCCCTACATTGCTGTGGGTATTTACCCCCCAATCACAGGTTTGCCCATACATTGCTGTGGGTATTTACCCCTCAACCACAGGTTTGCCCCTACATTCATTGCTGTGGGCATTTACCCCCAACCACAGGTTTGCCCCTACATTGCTACGGGTATTTACCCCCAGCCCCCACTGTGGGTCAGAATTGCTGGTAGTATTCCCCCCTCCCACATTTCCCTGTAGTAGTGCCCCTGCCTTGTCTTGTATTGTCTTTTGGGGGGTAGTTGCGTTATTGTGTATGGGTAAGTGTCAAACTTACAGTCTGTGACGATCGCGTTAGTTGGGGTGGTAGGATTCTTCGTAGGCATACAGTATGGGGATGACGTGAGCGAGTGAGATACATGGCTGCACTGTCTCGTTCTCAGGAATCGTGTTGTGGCGCGAATCGGAGCTGAAATCTTCCCCTTCCAGATGCTCTGACGTATTGGTTGTGGCGACTGATTCGGCGCATGGGAAGTACGCTTTGGGAAATGCCTCTGGACGACTTGATTCTACGTTTCCGGAGAGTTCTCCTTGGGAAAATGAAGACAGATTCGGAGTGACGTCGTTCGGTAAGTAAAGGATTTTGGACATCGTACTGCGTCGTTTGGTTAAACTGGATCCCAGTACGAGTCGGTTGGGAGGTCTGACTCCGGACGGCTCTGGGATGGCCTTCCTGACGACATCCTAATCAGGCCCTAAGTCTGAAGGGTGAGTTAAATTGCAAAATTTGTTTTCATGTAATCACATTAAAATCTTGTGAAATTGTGTATTTTTTCACAAAAATCTATTTCCTGTATCTCGCATGAAAATTGAATGCAAAGGCACGTCTTTCATTCAAACCTCATGTGAGATAAAAGCAAGAGTACAGGCTTGATGAGAAAATGTATCCTGGAAGGCATTTTCTGTGAGAACCAATCTCTTGTAAGATATTTTATGCTCAAAACTGTCCTCATTGATAAAAAAAAGCATGAGACATTTTGCAACAGCAAAAGTTTCACAGTTTTACCTATACTGTGTAACACAAAATTGAGGAATTTCATGTGAGTAATAAACATTTTGCATGGGTCCTAGTGTGAATGTCACACTCAAATGCTTGGCATCTGCTTTGCAGCTACTGCTGAAAGTGTGGAAGCCCCCTTTCAATTCAAGGAGTTAAGAGATACAGAAGCATCACCTCTACCGCTCACGGGACACTGGAGAATGGCTTTCTCATGAACAGACGGCTGAAGGTGCAAGTGTGATGAATGGTGACACTGCCTGGAAATCCACGACCCTTGCTGCACCAATTTCTATTCCTTTCATGAACATCTGTCTTTGCCTTGTTTGCAAGATTCCCCATACAGTTGGCCTGAATGGCAGCCTGTAGTTAAGTCTTTGACCCTTTGTCGGCAAGGTTGTCCCTCCTGCATGTGAAGTTGCTGACACTGAGCTTCTAGGTCTACCAGGTTGCATAATAACCATATGTGTAGGTATTGATACCTTCTAAGCCTAAATCAGGAGACATATTTATGTTATCACACAGCTATATGGTTGTCCTGTACTAAAAAACACACTTTAAACAATTTCTTTGCAGACTTAGGGCCTGATTACGAGTTTGGCAGTCCATCGGACCACCAAATCCGTGGTGGAGGTGCGGTGGTGGTCGGGGACTGCTGCAGCAGTGGTCCGACTGCCATATTAAGAGTACGGCGGTCAGACTCAAATGGGACCACCATAACCGCCAGAGATCCGTGATCCCGGTTGGTAGCGCAGGTGGGTGAGGCCGCAATATGGTTGGTGGTGCCGCTGCTGCACTGCCAAGCATATTATGATTTTCCTCACTGCGGACCAATCCACGGCAGTGAGCCTGCCATAAAAAGGGTGACAGTGAGGTAACTCTGGGGGCCCTTATAGGGCCCTCTTGTGCCTCTCTGCAGGGTGGTGCATGCAGGGGGGCACATGTTGTGCCCCCTGTATGTGTGCACCCCCAGTTCCTTCACGGAATGAAATACACAACGTTGTGCATTTCGGTCCGTGCAGGAACCAGCTTTGGCACTCCCACTGTGGTGCCTTTTTGAAAGTCACCGCAGTGGGAACGCCAAAAGACCACCCGACAGACCATGAGGAAACTCGTAAACTAGCGGGCGGCCCTGTTTGGTGGTGTGGTAGCGGGGCAGTGGTGTGACCGCCCATTCCCTCACTGCCAAATGTTATTGGGCCATTAGTGTTTCACTGTTTTATTATTTGCAAATCCAGTACAGTCTTACCAATTTTGGTGGGAGAATCACATCACAATCATCAATGTTACAGGATGGGGTACATGACCTGGTAGTGACCAGAAGGTCATAAGTTTACAAACAGTAGGCCAGATTTATCAAAGTGCCACCCAACACAGCACAGCAGCCAAAAATGCTGCACTGCATTGCCTGACAGGGAAAGAGCCTGAGAGCGCTATATCTACAGAGATGTGTCTCTCTCCTCCCCTCTTCCTAGCACCGGCGCAGAATTTTGCTGCTGAGCACCCTTCCCACATGTTTGCGCCATAGTGCATGGGTGTGCGCATGAGTCTGGCATAGGTTTTGTACTGGAATGGTTGCCGTACTATACAAAATACTATGCCTAGACTACTTTTAAAACGTTTCCTACTTTGTATGTGTGCTGTAGAGTGCAGCACACATGCAAAGTCAGAAAAGAAAGGAGAAATTAAAACATTTATCCTTTTAACATCTGCTTTCAAATTAATCTTATCTCAAATTTTTGGTAGATAGGGTTTTGTATCTGTGAGAAGTTGGCCTGGTATATGCTGTTCACTAATTAAAGTGGACACCTTGCACCAGAACAATTCGACTCTTATGGTAGATAGGTTTAAGACAACCTTTATAGAAAGCTATCCTTGTGGTAGCTGTGGAGAGCAGCCTTCAGGCTAAGTCTTGAAGGAATGTAAAGCAGCTTGTTTTACCACACAATCTCTTGAATCACCAAATGAAAAGACACCACACAGGTATATATATCAAATATATATGTATTTATTATTAACAACTCTCTACTAATCTCTTTATGAGATTAGAAGTCAAGGACATATGCACAAATCAACGTTTCACAATAAATTAAGCACAAATATGGCTGGGGCCCTAGGGGCGTACCAGACCATATACTAAAAAAGAGACTTAGAAACAACGACTTGCAAAGAGACAAGGCCTAGGGCCTTCAGAAGTGCTGGGGCCTTACGAAACCACCCAAGGCAGGTAAGTAAAGGACCCACGGGGGACGCGTGCAGTGTGGATACACAGGCGCGAATCGCCGTTGACTTCAATGGGGCAAGTCGCGGTTGGAAATTAAGAGTTTTAGGATACTTCGGGAGAACCTACAAGCAAGTCACTTACAGGGTAAGTAGTTCGAGGGCCAACACCCACAGGAGCACCGTAGTGCTGGAGTTACCTCACCCAGGGAAGCCGGGTGCATAGGTGTCCTTTGGTGTCGGGTCGCGGCGTCGTTTTCAATGGAGGACAATGAAGACTTGCTGCTTGTGAAGTCCGAAGAAGTGTCCGGTGGAATCCAAGCCTGGATTCGGAAGATGGAAGACCTGAAAGCAGAGGGGACAGTGTTCAAAGTCACTTGGCAGTGACTCGGGGCAAGGAAGATGGATGCCCACCGTCGTTGCAAGATTCAGGTCGTTCGCGGTTGCCTTGACTCTTCAGCCACGAGGTCCAGGAGGCGTCGACGACGACCAGGAGCTGGATTCGGCGTGTCCCACGATGTCTGCAGCTTACTGCGGTGTCGGCGACTCGATCGGAGCCAACAACCCTTGGTAACAGCAAGCCTCGGGGAAAGTGCGAAGAGGCAATGGCGCAGACCAGCAAGGTCTGGGGGACTCACCCAGCGAGGGTAAGTCAGGGCAGGCCTGGAGCAACCAGAGGAGCCCTTTGGTGTCTTTAGAAAGTCTTCTGGGGACCCACAAGCCGGCTGGCAAGGGATCGCGAAGACGCCTCGGGAGGATTTGCTCACAGGGGCCCACGGTCACTCGGGACGTGGTAGGCCTCTGATCTTCGGAGGGATTCCTGCTGGAGGCTAGGACCACACGTGGTCCAAAGCACAAGTTCGTGGAACGTTGTGAAGGGGTTGCACTCGACAATAGTGCACGGTACCCAGGCGTCGCGGTTCCTCGTTACTCTTGGGGTCCACTGGCCTCAGCTTCGCTGGGGACTCACGATGGCCTTTGAGAAGTCATGAAATCCACTTCTGGGGCTGCAGGGACTTCGGACTCCGGCGGGAGCGGCGTAGTTTGCGACCGTCGTTTGTAGTTTTTGGTGCCTGCCAAGCAGGGGAGTCACTCCTTGACTCCAAAGGAGATTCTTCAGTCTTCCAAAGGTAGTGGAACGTCGAAGGTCCGGGATTCTTCTTCAGAGCGTCGTCCAGGGAAATCTAGGGTGCAAAGCACAGGTTCCCCCTCTTATACTAAAAGAAAGGGAGGGACTAGCTCTATGACCCTACCTATGGGAGGGTCAGGGGAGTGGGTGGCTACACCCACTTCCCTTTGTCCAGTTTCGCGCCAGAGCTGGGGCAGGTAGCCCCTGAGCCGGTTTGAACTGGCATATGCACAGAGGAGCCTTCTGCTCCCCCAGTGCAGGACTTCAAAGCACTCTAAGAGTGCACCCACCCAGCCCCAATACACTAAACCCTGTCTGGAAGGTGGTCACACCCCTTGGGACAGGATATCTATTGTTGGGCTTCCTCCACTGCGAGTGTTGGTCATCAGCAGGAGGGCAGCCCAGTGTCTGTGACTGGTGGCATCCATTTTGTGATGCCAGGGCTCTGCAGGATTCTACCGCGTTTCCACAGTAGGTACATGTCTATCCCTCTAGAAGGGTGGAATGCTACCCCCGCCGCCAGGACTGGCGGGGGGTAGTATTCCAAGATGTTTGACACCAAACACGACATGTTTCGATGCAGCCATTCCAAAGTTAGCATTTTACCGCGAGGATATAATGCACTTAAAAGTATATGGTTTAACCGCATCCACAAACAGCACCAGAGAATGGACTCTGAGAGCTGCAGAGGGGCCCTGCTCAGGCAGAGGCACCCCCTCACATAGAAGCCAAGCACCCTGCCCTCAGGATTGATAGGGCCTGCCTTAGGGGTGACTGATAGGTTCATATGTGTGTGCAGGAGAGATATAGGGGACCTATATCTCAGTGAGGAGTGCTAGCACCACCTCACCCAGGCTGCAGTAGCAGGCCTGTGGTGTCAGATTTAGTCTGCTTCCCAGGGGTGGCATAATACATGCTTCAGCCCCTGGTAGGCCTGTGAAGTACCTATGCCCTTGGTACCTAAGGTACCATATACTAGGGACTCATAAGGTACCACAGTATCCAATCACTAGTGCACCTAGAGTGCACTCCAAGTCGTTTAGAGAGAACAGAGAGGCTGGGGCCCTGATTAGCAGGGGCCCAGCCAGACTATAGCCAGAAACCAGTGTAAACATCAGAAAAAAAGTGGGGGCAACATAAGAGGCAGATCCTACTCTCCTACACAACCCCCCCAAACGCAGGGACACTAAACTAACCTTGACCAGTTGAGTCTTCGTGTTCAAAGTGGAAATACCTTGAGAGTCCATCTGCATTGGCATGTTGGGTCCCAGGTCTATGTTCCACTGTATAGTCCATCCCCTGTATGGAAATGGACCACCTCAAAAGTTTTGGGTTTTCTCCTTTCATTTGTTTAAGCCATAGGAGGGGCTTGTGGTCAGTCTGAACTATGAAGTGAGTGCCAAACAAGTATGGCCTCAGTTTCTTCAGGGCCCTCACCACAGCAAAGGCCTCCCTCTCTATAGCTGACCAACGTTTCTCTCTAGGGGTCAGCCTTCTGCTAATAAAAGCTACTGGCTGGTCTTGACCTTCATCATTCAGTTGCGACAGTACAGCTCCCACACCCAGCTCAGAAGCATCTGTTTGGACAATGAACTTTTTGGTGTAGTCTGGACTCTGTAAGATGGGGGCAGTGCACATGGCCTGCTTTAGGTCTTCAAATGCCTTCTGACATCTAGCTGTCCACTGAACCTTTTTTGGCATTTTCTTTGAGGTCAGATCATTCAAGGGGGTCACTATAGATCCATATCCCTTGACAAACCTCCTATAGTACCCAGTCAGGCCTAAGAAGCCTCTCACCTGTGTCTGGGTGGTTGGAGCAACCCATTCCATTATGGTTTGGATTTTGCTCTGTAAAGGCTGAACCTGGCCTCCACCTACAAGGTGGCCCAGGTATACAACCTGACTCTGCCCTATCTGGCACTTAGTGGCCTTGATAGTGAGGCCTGCTTTCTGCAGGGCCTCCAAAACATTCCTGAGGTGGACCAGGTGATCCTGCCAGGAGGAACTAAAGACAGCAATATCATCTAGATAAGCTGAGCAATAAGTTTCCATCCCTGTCAGAACTTTATTCACCAACCTCTGAAAAGTGGCAGGTGCATTTTTCAATCCAAAGGGCATCACCACAAAGTGGTAGTGCCCACCAGGGGTCGAAAATGCTGTTTTGGCTTTTGCATCATCAGCTAAGCTGATCTGCCAGTAGCCAGCTGTCAGGTCAAACGTGCTTAGATACTTGGCTGAGGCCAAAGTATCAATCAGCTCATCTGCCCTTGGTATGGGATAGGCATCAGTCCTAGTGACTGCATTGAGGCCTCTGTAGTCTACACAAAACCTCATTTCTTTCTTACCACCCTGGGTATGAGGCTTGGGTACCAGGACTACTGGACTAGCCCAAGGGCTATCTGAAGGCTCAATTACACCTAGCTCCAACATTTTCTGGACTTCAGTCCTGATACAGTCCCTGACATGGTCAGGTTGCCTGTAGATTTTATTCTTGACAGGCAGACTGTCTCCAGTGTCCACCTCATGGGTGCACCAGGAAGTCTGACTAGGGGTCAGGCTAAACATATGTCTATACTGTTGCAGAACTTGTCTGCACTCAGTTTGCTGATGGTCAGTGAGGCTGCTTGCCAAAGCAACACCATCTACTGACCCATCATCAGGGTTCTGAGAGAGCAGGTCAGGGAGAGGGTCACTCTCCTCCTCCTGGTCCTCATCAGTTGCCATGAGCAAGCCCATGTCAGCCCTGTCAACATATGGCTTTAATCTGTTGACATGGAGCACCCTCAGGGGCTCCTGGGAGTTCCAAGATTCACCAGGTAGGTGACTTCTCCCTTCTGTTCAACTATTGTATGGGGGCCAGTCCACTTGTCCTGGAGGGCTGCTGGGGCCACAGGCTCCAATACCCACACCTTCTGTCCTGGCTGGTATACAGTCAGTACAGCCTTCTGGTCATGCCAAGCTTTTTGTAATTCTTGGCTGGCCTCTAGGATTTTGGTTGCCTTTTTCATGAACTCTGCCATCCGGGAGCGGAGACCAAGTACATAGTCCATCACATCTTGTTTGGGGGGCTTGAGAGGTAACTCCCAGCCCTATTTTACCAAACACAGTGGACCTCTCACAGGATGCCCAAACAGAAGCTCAAATGGGCTGTAACCAACCCCCTTCTGTGGAACTTCTCTGTATGGAAACAACAGGCAAGGAAGAAGAAGGTCCCATTTCCACCTAAGCTTCTCTGGGAGTCCTTTAATCATTCCTTTCAAGGTTTTGTTGAAGAGTTCAACTAAACCATTGCATTGTGGGTGATAGGGGGTGGTGAACTTGTAAGTTACACCACACTCCTTCCACATTGCTTTCAGATATCCTGACATGAAGTTGGCACCTCTGTCAGAAATGACCTCCTTTGGGAAACCCACTCTGGAGAAGACTCCAATGAGGGCTCTTGCCACCACAGGGGCTGTGGTGGTCCTCAGGGGAATTGCTTCTGGGTACCTGGTGGCATGATCCACTACCACCAGGATAAACCTGTGCCCAGATGCAGTTTGAGGGTCAAGGGGACCAACAATGTCAATCCCTACCCTTTCAAAGGGTACCCCCACCACAGG
The DNA here is from genome assembly GCA_963921515.1 of Calotriton arnoldi. Taxonomy (NCBI): domain Eukaryota; kingdom Metazoa; phylum Chordata; class Amphibia; order Caudata; family Salamandridae; genus Calotriton; species Calotriton arnoldi. Next base: position 86,040 of record CAWUFW010021661.1, read on the forward strand.
TAGTGGTATCAGGGGGGCCTTTGTGGTGCCACCTGCCTTGCCACTGGCTTGGCATGTGACACAGGAGCGACAAAACTCCTTTGTGTCCTCTGACATGTGTGGCCAATGAAAATGTGGAACAAGCCTGTCCCAGGTCTTGTTTTGGCCCAAGTGACCTGCTAAAGGGATATCATGTGCTAGGGTCAAAAGGAACCCCCTAAACTTCTGAGGTATTACCAATCTCCTGGTGGCTCCAGGGGCTGGATCTCTACCATCAGAATATAGGAGTCCCTCATCCCAATAAACTTTAGGGGACCCACTAGCACGCCCAGCAGCCTCCTGATGTCTGAGGGGTTCAAGAGAGGGGCAGCACTGTTGCTCCTTACTCAGATCTTCCCTAGAAGGGCCCCCTGCCCCCAAGAACTCAACCTGATCAGGCTCAAGTTCCTCTGGGGCAGTTCCTTCTTCAGGATCTGCTCCTCCTCCCTTAAGAGGGGAATCAGTGATCTGAGACAGAGGGGAAGGCACTGCCTTAACCCTACTGCTCCTCTTCTTGGGAAGCATCTGGTCCATGGTTTCAGGATCCAGAGCTGGTTCAGTGTCATGCATTTTGGCCTGTGACCTGGTCACAGCAAATACCTTTGCAGGGATGCCCAACATCTCAGCATGAGTCCATAACTCTACTTCAGACCAGGCTGAAGTTTCTAGATCATTGCCCAATAGACATTCTACAGGGAGGTCTGCACTGACTACAACCTTCTTGAGGCCAGTTACTCCTCCCCAGGAGAAATTCACAACTGCCAGACTATGGTTGGTCCTGACATTGCTTGCATTGGTCACCTGGTACATTTCGCCCAGGATGATCTGTCCAGGGTCCACAAGATCCTCTGCCACCATGGTGACACTAGCACCTGTGTCCCTAAATGCCAAAGCCTGTTTGCCATTTATTACAGGCTGCTGTTTGTATTTGCCCAGATTACTGGGGCTTACCAGGAAGGACATGTCAATGTCTCCATCACAAATCAGCATTGCCTGAGTGGGTACTCTGACTAGGCCAGAGTCCACTTCAGAACCCAGGGTCAACCCTACTACACCCTTATTCTGAGTACCACCTTCACCAGTAGCTGAACTAGGGGGAACAGTTGCCTTAGGGGCAGGAGTGGTGGTGGTTTGGTCTTTGGACTTGTTACAATCAGAAGTCCAGTGCCCTTTCTGTTTACAGAATTTGCACCAGGGCTTCTTTTGGCCTTTTCCCTTGTTGGATTGTGACTCCCCACCAGATGTAGATTTTAGGGGCCCTTGTGAAGACTTCTGGTCTTTTGACTTATCCCCACTTTTCTCAGAGCCCTTAGAATCCTGCTTCTTTGTGTCACCCCCTTGGTTCTGGGTTTTCTGCCTCACCATGGTTCTGACCCACTTGTCTGCCTTCTTTCCCAATTCTTGGGGAGAGGTCAGATCTGAGTCCACCAGGTATTGATGCAACAACTGGTTCTGGCAATTATTAAGGATCTGTTCTCTCATCATTAGATTATACAATCCCTTGAAATCAGTAACCCTACTGCCAACCAGCCAACCCTCCAGAGCCTTGGTTGCACAATCTACAAAGTCAGTCCAGTCCTGAGTCTGTGCCTTCTGGGTGTCTCTGAACTTCAACCTGTACTGCTCAGTGGTTAAGCCAAACCCATCTATCAGTGCACTCTTCAGGACTTCATAGTCATCAGCATCCTCTTCTCTAACAGTGAAGAGCTTGTCTCTACCTTTATCTGAAAAGGAGAGCCACAATATTGCTGCCCACTGCTTTTGGGGGACCTGTTGTACTCTACAGGCCCTTTCCATAGCAGTTACCCACTTATGGATATCATCCCCACTCTGGTAGGGAGGAACAACCTTGCTCAGGTTCCTATGGTCTGGAATAGATTCTCTGCCTCTAGGGACACTGTTGCTGCCACCAAGGGGTTCTAACCCCTCTCTTCTAGAAGCTCTCTGGATCTCCAGGGCTTCTCTATCCAGTGCCAACTGCTTGGTTCTGAGGGCAACTCGTGCTTCCTCATACTGCAGCAGTTTGCACATTCTTTCAGAGGAGGTCTATCTTATGGGAAAGTATGAGTTCCTCTGGTGGACAAATTCTCTGCCAGAGTGATAAGAGTGGTCAGATTCCCTTGAAGGGGACCTATGCCTCTCCTCCACTCTGTCAGCTCTCTTAGGGAGAATTCCTCTGTCCTTTTCAGGCCCCTTGAGGCCTGGCCCTTCAATCACAGAGTCCTGGTCATTCTGATGTTCATCATCTGACCCAGATACTGTAATTGACCCACCCACTGATTCAGACCCATTAGCTCCTAGAGCCAATCTAAGATCATCTGCTGTCAGCAGATCTATCAGGTGTAGGGTTGGGGGACTCTGTCCTAGCCTCAGGTGTCTTTCAACACACATGGCTCTCAAGTCAGAGAAAGCCATGTCCTTATACTGAGGCTGAGTGGATCCACTGGTTCCACCCTTTAAGGACATTCTAGTGTTGTGCAGTGTTGTACTACCTACACTAGTTTGTGGCCTACTGATACTAGCTTGAGCTGTAGAAAGGGTGTGCTATCCCTTGGCACACAGCTCTAAGTTCAGTAGAACTTTTTGATACTAAGCTTGACTTTATATGTACCTTAAGTACCTATAGTGGTTTTCAGTTAGTAATTCAAATAGAGATTTTCTGGTAAAACAATAGCAAGCTGGAATCCCACACGCTGCCCACCAATGTGAGAAGTTGGCCTGGTATATGCTGTTCACTAATTAAAGTGGACAGCTTCCACCAGAACAATTCGACTCTTATGGTAGATAGGTTTAAGACAACCTTTATAGAAAGCTATCCTAGTGGTAGCTATGGAGAGCAGCCTTCAAGCTAAGTCTTGAAGGAATGTAAAGCAGCTTGTTTTACCACACAATCTCTTGAATCACCAAATGAAAAGACACCACACAGGTATATATATCAAATATATATGTATTTATTATTAACAACTCTCTACTAATCTCTTTATGAGATTAGAAGTCAAGGACATATGCACAAATCAACGTTTCACAATAAATTAAGCACAAATATGGCTGGGGCCCTAGGGGCGTACCAGACCATATACTAAAAAAGAGACTTAGAAACAACGACTTGCAAAGAGACAAGGCCTAGGGCCTTCAGGAGTGCTGGGGCCTTACGAAACCACCCAAGGCAGGTAAGTAAAGGACCCACGGGGGACGCGTGCAGTGTGGATACACAGGCGCGAATCGCCGTTGACTTCAATGGGGCAAGTCGCGGTTGGAAATTAAGAGTTTTAGGATACTTCGGGAGAACCTACAAGCAAGTCACTTACAGGGTAAGTAGTTCGAGGGCCAACACCCACAGGAGCACCGTAGTGCTGGAGTTACCTCACCCAGGGAAGCCGGGTGCATAGGTGTCCTTTGGTGTCGGGTCGCGGCGTCGTTTTCAATGGAGGACAATGAAGACTTGCTGCTTGTGAAGTCCGAAGAAGTGTCCGGTGGAATCCAAGCCTGGATTCGGAAGATGGAAGACCTGAAAGCAGAGGGGACAGTGTTCAAAGTCACTTGGCAGTGACTCGGGGCAAGGAAGATGGATGCCCACCGTCGTCGCAAGATTCAGGTCGTTCGCAGTTGCCTTTTCTCTTCAGCCACGAGGTCCAGGAGGCGTCGACGACGACCAGGAGCTGGATTCGGTGTGTCCCACGATGTCTGCAGCTTACTGCGGTGTCGGCGACTCGATCGGAGCCAACAAGCCTTGGTAACAGCAAGTCTCGGGGAAAGTGCGAAGAGGCAATGGCGCAGACCAGCAAGGTCTGGGGGACTCACCCAGTGAGGGTAAGTCAGGGCAGGCCTGGAGCAACCAGGAGAGCCCTTTGGTGTCTTTAGAAAGTCTTCTGGGGACCCACAAACCGGCTGGCAAGGGATCGCGAAGACGCCTCGGGAGGATTCGCTCACAGGGGCCCACGGTCACTCGGGACGTGGTAGGCCTCTGATCTTCGGAGGGATTCCTGCTGGAGGCTAGGACCACACGTGGTCCAAAGCACAAGTTCGTGGAACGTTGTGAAGGGGTTGCACTCGACAATAGTGTATGCTACCCAGGGGTCGCGGTTCCTCGTTACTCTTGGGGTCCACTGGCCTCAGATTCACTGGGGACTCACGATGGCCTTTGAGAAGTCAGAAAATCCACTTCTTGGGCTGCAGGGACTTTGGACTCCGGCGGGAGCGGCGTAGTTTGCGACCGTCATTTGTAGTTTTTGGTGCCTGCCAAGCAGGGGAGTCACTCCTTGACTCCAAGGGAGATTCTTCAGTCTTCCAAAGGTAGTGGAACGTCGAAGGTCCAGGATTCTTCTTCAGAGCATCGTCCAGGGAAATCTACGGTGCAATGCACAGGTTCCCCCTCTTATACTAAAAGAAAGGGAGGGACTAGCTCTATGACCCTACCTATGGGATGGTCAGGGGAGTGGGTGGCTACACCCACTTCCCTTTGTCCAGTTTCACGCCAGAGCTGGGGCAGGTAGCCCCTGAGCCGGTTTGAACTGGCATATGCACAGAGGAGCCTTCTGCTCCCCCAGTGCAGGACTTCAAAGCACTCTAAGAGTGCACCCATCCAGCCCCAATACACTAAACCCTGTCTGGAAGGTGGTCACACCCCCTTGGTACAGGATATCTATTGTTGGGCTTCCTCCACTGCGAGTGTTGGTCATCAGCAGGAGGGCAGCCCAGTGTCTGTGACTGGTGGCATCCATTTTGTGATGCCAGGGCTCTGCAGGATTCTACCGCGTTTCCACAGTAGGTACATGTCTATCCCTCTAGAAGGGTGGAATGCTACCCCCGCTGCCAGGACTGGCGGAAGGGTAGTATTCCAAGATGTTTGACACCAAACACGACATGTTTCGATGCAGCCATTCCAAAGTTAGCATTTTACCGCGAGGATATAATGCACTTAAAAGTATATGGTTTAACCGCATCCACAAACAGCACCAGAGAATGGACTCTGAGAGCTGCAGAGGGGCCGTGCTCAGGCAGAGGCACCCCCTCACATAGAAGCCAAGCACCCTGCCCTCAGGATTGATAGGGCCTGCCTTAGGGGTGACTGATAGGTTCATATGTGTGTGCAGGAGAGATATAGGGGACCTATATCTCAGTGAGGAGTGCTAGCACCACCTCACCCAGGCTGCAGTAGCAGGCCTGTGGTGTCAGATTTAGTCTGCTTCCCAGGGGTGGCATAATACATGCTTCAGCCCCTGGTAGGCCTGTGAAGTACCTATGCCCTTGGTACCTAAGGTACCATATACTAGGGACTCATAAGGTACCACAGTATCCAATCACTAGTGCACCTAGAGTGCACTCCAAGTCGTTTAGAGAGAACAGAGAGGCTGGGGCCCTGATTAGCAGGGCCCCAGCCAGACTATAGACAGAAACCAGTGTAAACATCAGAAAAAAGTGGGGGCAACATAAGAGGCAGATCCTACTCTCCTACAGTATCAAAAAGCATGGGTGGTTGCAAGGGAATGCCCATGTAACGGCCCTTTGACGCCAAGTAAAGCAAAGCAGCACTGGGCACTACTTTGCGTTACTTTTAGGTAATTTTTGCGCTGGAAAATTAATAACAAAAAAAATTGTTTGTGCTGGTTTGGGTCACTTTTGTGAAGCAAACACAGTACATAATGTTGGAAAATCTGGTCCATTGTATGAGCCATTCTACTTGTGCTTGAAGAAAGACGCTGCAATAAAGTAAATACAAGAATACACAAATAAATACAATTTAGTCACTTGGTTGCTTTTTTTGTGTTTCTTATTTAGTGTTTCCTCACTTTCAGAAGTGCTCCCGTTGTCGGGATCAGGGAATGATTGAAAAGGATATACAGTTTTTTCTCCAGTGACCATGGTTTTATGACTGCCTTATCAATACATTACAACTTTATTGTTTATGTTTGAGATGAGTCCACTTTACAACTTGTTAATTTTCACTGTAAAATATTTGTGTATTGAGACATTATTGAAATCCTGTGTCTTCAAAAAATCCTCACATCTGTATTCACACCTCTATTAGGTTGCAATAACTGTATTGTACTGTACCCGGAAACAACCCCGCTCTGCCTTCTTTGAGCTAAGCCAAGGCTACTTGTTCACCACTAATATTAGAATCACCTACGTATATGCCCAAATTGACCTCATTTATGCCTGCCAGGAAATCACAAAGGGATTTTTGGCAGGCCCAAGCCGATCTCCACAAGCAGTATGGAGATTTAGGCACCTATATCCCACTCAAGGGGTGGTATTTGGGATGTTCCTGGGTGATTCAAGGCTTGGTTAGCCTTGTAGGTTTGTGAATGCCCAGAAACAAATATGCTGTGAGAATTTATGAATGCCTGACATTTCCCTTTCCAGCCTTGAAACGGTCATATTTTAATTATGCCAAGGGCTGGCCTAACTCTCTTTCCATGGTGATAATGGAAATCAATTAACCTCAAAATTGATGGATTTATAGGGGAAGGGATTCCACCACGGGGAAAAATATTCTCCATACAGAGAAGAAAACAAAAAAATACATTTGCCCAGGGGGAATAGATTCCTCTCCCCCAGCCTCCCCAACGCATGTAGGGGCATATTTATAATAAAGTGGCGAAGCGTGTTGTTAAGCCAAGAAGGCTAACGACACGCTTCGTCACTTTAGAAACGCAGGGCTGTACCATATTTACTACAATATGGTGCAGCCCTGAGTTTCCCCCTGCGCTGGCGCTAACCTTAGCTGCCTAGCACCAACGCAGGCACCCTTGCACAAAAGTGCAAGTTGCCTGTGTTGAGGGGAGGATTGTTTATGTGCACATAGAAACAGCAAATTGCCTATTATTGTTTATGTGCAGGAAGGTCCTCCTTCCTGCACATAAACAATCTTTAAATGCCGTTTTGTAACTTCTATGTGTGCTGCTTAATGCAGCACACATAGAAGATGCAAAACGGTATTTTTTTAAAATGATTGTTTATGTGCAGGAAGGGGGACCTCCCTGCACATAAACAATAATAGGCAATTTGCTGTTTCTATGTGTGCTGCACAAGGCAGCTCACATGAAAACAGCAAAAACGAGGAGAAATAAAGCATTTCACCTCGTTTCGCCTGTTTAAGACCAGGTTTTCCCTGGTCTTAATTTTGGCGCTGCCTCCTATTCACGCTGCCCTTGTAATTAGGGGGCGTCAAAATCAATGGGTGTTGCGATGGAACGCCCAACACAACACCCATTGCCCTACCCTTTCACGCTAAACACAGCGTGAAAGGGTGCCTTATTTACAAGGCAGTGTTAAGCCACGTGGCTTAATGCTGCCTTGTAAATAAGGTGAGGCCCCTATCGCCATGACAATGTCACTGAAAGTGATGGTGTCGTGGCGATAGGACCTTGTAAATATGCCCCGTAGAATTCTGTGCTAGGGAAAACTCTTTTCGGAGTGAACGGATATGCCTGATTGGAAAATCACATGATTTTTCATAGAATCCACAAGGAAAGGTGCACCAGATGCCGATTCCAATCAGCGTTTGTGAATAGCAGAAAGTCTTAAAATTACAGCCGGTTTAGATTTGAATATCCAAGTGTAGTTTTACTACTTTATTGTTTGTAGCCTGGATCTGCTCATTTTGCTCCGACAGTTATTAAAATTGCAAATCTGCCTATGACTGATTTCCTTGTGGATAGGTGATGTCTGGACAGCACTTAGTAGGTCTTAAAAGATAAAGAAATATTCACAAATCCCTTTCTCACTCATTTCAAAGGAAAACAGTTCTAAAGAGTCTTAGAGGATCATTTAGACCTTGGCAGGTGGTCTGCTAGGCTTCTGGATGTGAGGAGGCACTCATCGCCACTATACCGGTGAAGGACTGTCCATTGTATTATGGCGTCTGCACCAGACTGATAGGGATTGTTTCACTGATGGTTCATTTGCGGTTGCAGCAAAAGCCATTTTCATCAAACTAAATGCTGGGCAGGCAGCCAGAGCACTCTGAATTTTTTTCTATTTCACAAGCAACCGCCAAAGACAATATTTATTTCTTAAATAGATTAAAACTATTATCGTGATCTTAAGGGAGCTTTCTTCTTACCTGTGGGGTAGTTGTTTATTATTCCTGCCTGGGTCTACGCTATCTCACATAGTGACCTGTGCCTAGGGACATCTGCATCAACTGCACTGCCCTGTTCAGGGCGGCATCAACTCCTTCCCTTTTTCACAGGGCGGCGTTAACGCCGCCTTGTAAATAATGCCCCTATTCACGAAGCGCTTAGCGTGGAAGGGGCGTGCAATGGGTGTTGCAGTTGGCATTCCGCAGCAACACCAATTGTTTTTTGACACTGTCCCATATTTACAAGGTATGGGGCAGCACCAAAAATACCGCCAGGAAATACCTGATCTTAAGCAGGCGATACGAGGAGAAATGTTTTATTTCTCTTTGTATTTTGCTCTTTCCACGTGTGCTGCATTCTGCAGCACACATAGATAGAGCAAATTGCCTGTAGTTGTTCATATGTAGGAAGGTGTCCCTTCCTGCACATAAACAATTGCCCCTGCAGAGCAGGCACTCTAACAAAATGGCACTAGGGTGCCTGCGCTGGCGCTAGGCAGCTTTTTTAGCACCAGCACTATGGGTAACGCAGGGGTGTGCTGCATTCTTGTGAATATGGCGCATCCCTGCGTTTTGAAACTGTCGGAGCACAGCGTTACCAATTTTAGCGTAACACAGCACTCTGCCAGCTTCTTGTGAATATACCCCCAATACTCTAACATTAACAGCTCTGTGATGCAACGGTCGCTACCAATAATTGTGTGTCAATAGAGCCAGTAGGGTCTTCACCAGCACACATCAGCTGTCCCGCACCTCTAAATGTGACATGGAAACTGCGAAGGTGGCGTGCAGAAGTCATGCTGATTTGTGGTGGGGTTCTGATGTGCCTTACTCAAGAAAGTTTTAGTACTGTCAAACGAAGGGTAGTACTCTGAAAATCAAATACGGTGATTAAAAAAGATGAGACTGGTGTTACCTTTTTTCACAATGATGTTTCTCTTTTTGCTACAAAGTACTCTAAATCTTCTCTTTTTGTTATTTATTTGGCAATTTAGTGGACGTTACCATACCAAAGTGAACAGAGAACTTGCAGTTTGTCCATAGCAGGTAGAATAGTCCGTCAATGTTTCTTTAGAGTCGTTTACCAAATTCACTCTTCCTCAGCCTATTACTGTATTGATCACGATAGAACACGAAATAAAGAGGGGGAACAGTTGAGGCCCTTAGTCCAATAATGTTTATTCATTTTATGGGGTTGATTTCACAAGATCGCCGAAAGTAAAGTCTCCTTCAATTGTTATTTTTGACTCTCAGATATTCCAAAAACGTTTAGGCATTGCACAAAGTCTTTTTACTTTATTATGGCTTTGCATGTCATCCTTATATCTTTTAATAACTTCAAGTATACCTGGGATTTTGCTTGTCAACTTTCCTTTGGTTCGTCCATGCCATTTAAGGGTTACAAGAACGGTACACAAAGCAGACTAGCTTAATGGTAACATTTTCTGTATTCAAGCAAATAGATGCCCCAAAAAGGGACATGATTTATTGTGCTAAACTTGAAATTCGAAGTTATGATCTCCTCCTAGTAAGTATCCTCAGGCACAGTCTTACAAGTTAATGTGTTCAAGGCACCTTCAACATTCTCGATATTCAGCAGTAGGGCTATAATTTGAAATGTCTAAACAAAAAGAAACTATCTAATGCGTAATTGTCTCTTTTCCAAAGCTAAAGATGGCAAATAATCTAGAAATATTTGTTGTTAAAGGACAGATTGTAAGCAGCATATAATGTCTCACTTGTTATAGGTAGGCTATTTAATGCATAAATATATATATGAAAATAAAATTCAACAATCAATTTAAAATTAGAATTTCGATTTGGCTAATACATCTTGTCTATCATAATTAGAATATGTTCTAAATAAAGCACAGAAGAGGCAATAGCATAGAGCCGACATACCGATGCACTGATCTGAAATGTATCATAAAGGAAGAAATATATTTCAGATCTCAAACACGTTTGCAACCAATAAATAAAACGCCCTCATGTAAGAACCCAGCTTCTTCCTGGTTTGATTTGGAATGCTCCCGGTGGAATGGTAAGAAATCGTTATCATGTTTCTGAGTAGCAGCTGCGGTTGTTTCTTGCTCTGACTTTGTAACTTGCTAAAATACTAAGCAGGATTTAGTGTGCGTTGTCTGTTCCCCTTCTCAATGCAGCTGACCTCTCCACAACCACATTATGCAGCTTGTCAAACGGGAGACATCAGCTCAGACTCAACTGGGCAAATCCAATTAGTTTGACCTCGTCTGGTATTTCAGTTGCATCACAACCAGAGACCTGGAAGAATACAAAAAAACACTGTCAGAAATGGATTCTTATTTTTAAAACTCCAGACCTCTATGTTAAAGTCACACACAAGAATAAAAAAATCATACAGGTAATAGTATACACGCAGAAGTACAGCCATGCACCTACGACAAGCATATGATTACAGCACAGACATCAGCAGTGCCAGCATCACTAACAAGTGGAATAGGCAATGTATGGCCAGAAGCACCACAGACATCCCTTATACACACTAAGGACATGATTCAAAAGGTAAATGTACACATGTAGTTGTATCTTTGTGCAGATCTACTACTACACCTATGTATAAAACTGCATTTATTTTGCTACTCATGGTTTCTGAGTGTAGATTTACACCTAAGTGGTGACTAGGTAGGTGTAGACTATCTCTGACCCATAATGGAATCTTCTACAACAGGATTTATGAGAGTAAAGTTACTATTAGTTACTATTCGTAACTTTTATTAGTTACTAGTTGGCCACCGTACCAGATCCCTCCATGGGCTACTACAGGGAAAAATATTGAAGTTAATATTATGTTGAAGAACGATAAAAAATAACGTAATATAAAGCAATAACTATTAAAAATATTACAGCACATTGTCCCATTGAAAAATATTGACAAAATAATTAATAAATAATTAATAAAAATGTTTATTCAATTCATAAATGATATTAAGAATATTTTAAACAAAAAATGGTCACTCCAGTAAAAGGTGTATTTTTAATATGTATGATGTGTTGTTAAAAGCTATGTACAGAATTAAATTAAGGGATTTTGGATTTTTTAACAAAAGTTTAATTTAAATTCTAAATTAGGTTTATTATTTTTAAAGCAATGAAATACATTTTTTATTTGTATATATATATATATATACATATATATATATGTTAGAAAAATATTGTTTTAAGTTGAAATAATTGCATTTATTTAACAATTTCTATGGGATGTTATTTTAAGCCCCAACCTGCATTATTTGGGAGGGTGTTGCAGTACCTGTGAGTGGCCATGCGTGGGTCAGTGCTCAAGACAAATTGGAGAACATTTGCTACTTTGTGTCACCTTTTTGGCTGTAATAACATTTGAAGCATAGTTTGTGAACAGCAAGAGTTTATTAGTTTGTGGGTAGGTGTTTGTAGTAGCCTTTCCCTCCTTTAAACCCTCCTTACTTTTCCCTAAACTCCTCCCATTTTGTATTAAATGAACCCAATTTTACAGCCACTTCCCCTTGTCTGGCCTGCAATTTCTAGGTGTTTTTAGGCAGAAATAACCACACAGAAAAGATAAAAGGTGGTGGTGTGGGGGGAGGGAGTTAGAGGATGGGGTGGGGGGATCTCCATCACTGCTTAGTAAACAACATTTTCTAGTACATGAGTAGAATTACTGGAATACTACTTTATGCAGTTTGTGAATGGGCCACTCTATAGATACAAGACAGGCACCAGTAATCCAAGCTTCTCTCACAATTAACAGGTAAACCATTGGTAGCAGAAGTGCAAACTTCACTAGCACACAGAACATGTAAGGTGTAAGCAGCAGAATTGGAAGCTTCACAATACACTCAGCATCCATAATGCAGAGACACTGCAGTCAATACATTTGTCAACCATCAGACAAGTCCAACATAGGCAGCAGCGAGTTGAGATTTATGCCCACATAGAACAGGTAAGGCATGGGAAGAAACAGTGCAAATGTAACCCATATCATCACGTGGGTGAAGACAAGGATGTGGCAGGAGAGAAGCATACGACCCTGGACACAAGCAACAATTTGTAAGCTCTTAACTTAGAGGTGGTAAAAAGTCTGTGGCCAGTGAACTCTCGCTTCTCAGGTTTTCTACCATGGTCAGCAGGGACTGGCCATAGGTTTTGTCCTCTGGCCAGGCCCTGCACCCAAACTTATTTTTACACCAACCCCTGAACACCATGTGCTGCTGGTATTGAAAATTAAGTACATCTTTAAAAAAAGTTACATTTACTGAACAAACCACAGTTAAAAAGTTACGTTTTGGCTCAAACATGCAAAACCACTGAAATTTGCGGATTTGCATACAGTACAGAAACAGTGAAAAGAGGTATCAAGAGAACAATATGGGAGGTGGCGCAAGCTGTGGAGCATGTTGTGTGCAGCTGGAAAACATGACTGTCAAATTTCAGTGGTTTTGTATCTTTGAGTCAGAACCATAACTCAGTTCTTAACTATGTTTATTCTTGACCTCCTTTAAAAAGTGATATGCAGCAATAGGGAGAGGTGGCACTTAATGATTGACACAAAAATATATCAAATTCAAGAAAAAAATAAATTAAGTCCAAAACATGGCTAACACGTCCCAGCTTTGCAGTCTTCCACTGCCCTACGGAGTCCTCCAAACGGCTGCTGCTGTTAAATTTTCCAAGTGCATAGTCCCTTTTTTCTTTCTATTATAAACAACTGGACCTCTGATCATGATTCGTTGAACTAGGTCGCAGACGCCGCCATTGGTAAGCCCATATAAAGACCAAGTTTCACAGGTTACTGTGTGTTGCTCTACAGCTTATCACTTTTTCATCCATTGAAAAAATATTGTAGACAGTTCATTGCTACTTATCACTTCCATGCATGCAATATCTTGGTTCCTTTTTTTTCTCAAGAGTCTATTATACGTTTTGTTGATGCTTAGCATTTTTGATTTGCATCCATAAACAGTACATCACATTTTTTTTAAAAAGAAAGCATTAAGACATACTCAATTTCGGAATCCTATGAAGATTAGCAAGCACGTTCCTGCAAAGTACCTGTCTTAGCATGAATCCGCTATATGATTAGTAAGTGCTTGTTGAAAATACAGTGAGAATAAACCATCATGGGCATTTAATTTGTCTAAGATATGTCTGAGACAGGAGATATAGATGATGATATTGTACATATCTCCCAATCCTAATTGTAAATTTCTCTCTCATAATTACCAATGTTTTTGAAGGGCTAAACGAGTCGAATGATTTTTGGTTTTGGTTTTTTAACTAGGAGGCCTTAAGTAACACTCCTATAAATATGTGGTAGATTGTACAATCAGTGGTGCACATATAGTTCAGCATCTACATTGTGACCCCATGCTGATTTGGACCCAGGTGTACAATCTGGATTAAGCCCTTTACAGTCATATTTCCCAGTTTCCTCCTTTCAGATTTTTGTGTATATGCCATATGCCACAGTACTTCAGATTTGTGGTATCTCCTCCATGTTTCTCTTAAAAGTGTTTTGCTAGAGTAGCCCTTAATTTTTATAGCCCGTAGGTGCTGCAAGATCCTGAATTTAACTTTGTGATGCTCTGATGTACATTTACTTACATGTACATTCTAGTATGTAAACCACATCATCTGTATCAAAGGTAATATATTTCAAACTTCTTCTTTCATTTCTATCAGGTAGCATGTACCTTGTTGTATTAATTCCATGCTGACAGGCTTTGCATCTTCCACATTTATAGAAGCTTTTATTTTTGCTTACCAACTAGTTGAGGGACCCAAATTTGTTTTCGCCCTAGGTAGTGTCTAGTTAATAAATCTTTCTTGGCCGTGTGTGGTGTGCGGATGGGTGCAGGACCTGGTCTGCAGCCAGGCCCTGCACTCAACCCTATAGGTGCCCTACCCCCTGCAGCACAAGGCATTTGGCCATGCAAATTGCAGGTTCCGGCGTGCACGGCTAACTGTGTGACTGTGTTTTGTAACAATATAAAGGGTGTCATTTTGAATAAGGCTGAACTATTGGCTCTATCAATGGGTCAGCAGGTCTACTGGCTTTAATCAAGAGGCCAGCACATCAACATATATAAGGCAAATCTATTGTTTTTGTCAAAAAGTCACCAATAATTGAAATCAAATGTATATTTTATAAATTCACACATTGGAATGTTTAACTAAGGTGAGGTATTGATTTAAAAAAAAAAAAAACGTTATCAATAAAAACACAAAACCTGTCTTTGATTTTTTCTTACAGTATTTTCAGGCAACAAAGTGTAGCCATAGAACTCACCACAAAGGGGCCCTGCACTCTAGCTGAAGAGCACAGAACTTCTGCCAGGAATGGTTTACAAATTATGGCAAGTTCTGCTGGGGTCATGGATTCAATGACCCAGGAGACTTTGGCCCAGATTTGATGCATCGCAACAAAACAACTTGCAATGCTGCTTCAAATGGAAAGAGCAGGAATGCGCCATAATTACTAACATTTGGTGCATTCCTGCTGTCTCTCTCTGCACTAGCGCACTTGTGGCTATCAAGCATCAACGCAGTCACCATGGAGCAAGGGTACCTGTGTTACAGGCAGGATTGTTTTTGTGCAGGACGGTGTTCCTTCAACTTTTCTATGTGTGCTGCTAAATGCAGTACACATAGAAAGAGGAAAAAACATGGAGAAATAAACATATTTCTCCTTGTTACACCTCACCTGAGAAGGTGTAGCATTCTCATGCATTCCCAAGTTTACTAGTGTTAGTAAATCTGGGAATGCATCTAGAACCATGGGTACATGCTTGGGAATCACCTGGCTCCACGCATGGAACACCTTCCCCACTCAGGGTAATCCAAGGCAGCAACTTGCGCAGCCTTGCGTTACTTCAGATTTACTGTGCCATGCAGAGCCACGCAAGCTGGCTCTGCGTGGCATAGTAAATCTGACTTAAGGACTTGCATTGCCTTGTGAGACCCAATGGCAAAGCAAGACCCTTAGCAAATATAGGCCTTTTAATGTTGCTTGCATAAAAAAAAAGAATGGTATTGCCCCGGCCCCTTCTAGTAACACCATCAGCAAGAAGATATATAATTCATAAATGTCCTAGATAATTATGGGGTGTCCCTAGCCAGATCAGTGAATACATTCTTTAATTTCATTTCATTATTTTGTGAGTCACACACCTCTGGCACCCACACACTCTTTTAATGTTGTGGGCTGTGGGAAGAGCCCCAAGACCCCACAGCTCTTGCTGGCTTAAAAAGCAGCCCATGGGGATGGGGACTCTTTGACTAAGGAAGGCTCAAGGAGGGGGACCGCATGCCCCTTCCCTAAAACAAACAAAGCATCAACCCCCAGGCCCTAACCTACCCTGGTTGTCATTTATTCTTTTTTTTCTACCATGATCCAGTGGAAGAACTGGGGGATTGTGGGAATTATTTTTATTTTTTTATTTTTAGCCCGACTTCTTCTCCCAACAAGGGCTACTAAGATATGGCACACTGCTGCTCTCAAATAGCAGTGGTGCACTGCAAGCAGCCTAGCGGCAATGTAGGCATACTTGCACCATGGTGCAAGGATGCCTGTGTTACAAGAAGAATTGTTTTTGTGCAGGAAGAAATACCTTCCTGCACAAAAACTATCCTTGGAGGCATTTTCCTCTTTCTATGTATGCTGTAGAATGCCGTACACATAGAAAGAGGAACCAATGAGGAGAAAAAAAGATTTTTCTCCCCATTAAATAAGTAAGAGACAAAATGTTAGTAAATCTGACCGAAAGGCACTTTATTGGAGCTCGGGTTCCTCAAGCTGGGCAAGGCAGCAGGCTGTAGCTGGAGAGTAGTTCACACAGTCAGATAGTTTCTCCACAGGGTCCTGATGTATTGCATTTGCTGCAGCTGAAAAGTTCAAAGCAAGAAAAACCTGTATCTTCAGCTCAGCAGCAATACACCTTAGCCAGATCAGCTTGGCAGGTCCTGGTCCTTCGGAGGTCTTGGAAGCCAAAGGTTTTCCATGTCATATGTTTCGGCGGCAGTAAGAGAAGGCCACTCAGACACAAAAAAGGGTTCTGGAACCTCAGCAACAGCACTTCTGGGTCAGGACTCTCTCCAGCACAGCCCAACAGCAGGGTCCAGAGCATGGTCAGTTGGAACTGGTCAGCTGGGAAGCTTTAGAAAAGCTTGTTGTGTCCATTTAGTTTGAACCGGAGGTCACCATTTTTACCCATGGAATCCTCTTCCTTGTCCTGGGTACAAGAGAGGGGACAGGTCCAGTCCTTCAGGGTTCTTCTCAGATCACAGAAAGCAGGTTCAGTCCTCTTCTGATCTCCCTCATGTCCAGTAGAGTTCTGAGGAGGGTACTGGGAATGACACATTTATGCCAAGCACCAGTCGATACATGGGGGAGACTCCTGGCACCTCCCTAACCAATGAAGTAAAAACTCCCATGTGTTACCCTACCCTTCTCCCCTT
Organism: Calotriton arnoldi; assembly: GCA_963921515.1. Classification (NCBI taxonomy): domain Eukaryota; kingdom Metazoa; phylum Chordata; class Amphibia; order Caudata; family Salamandridae; genus Calotriton; species Calotriton arnoldi. Next base: position 102,616 of record CAWUFW010021661.1, read on the forward strand.
GTGCAGAGCCAGTGTGCTGAGCCAGAGGTGCGGCAAGGGAAATGAGTAACCCTTCCTCGTAGTCACTTCAAACCACTTATGGGGCCTGGCTGACTGAGGCCACTAAGAAGGTGCCCGTGCAGGTGGCATATGACACCTGCCTGTGAGGGAAGCCCCTTTGAAGTTCAAGGGTGCTGCCCAATCAGTCATCCTATCAGAGTAACAGAAACACATCCCAACACCCAGGCCTTTGTCTCTGCTCTGGCAGCAGTTTTCACACTTGATTCAGTGTTTGAGCACTCAGTGGGCTGTAGCTGGAGGCTAAAGCAAATTAGCTCACAGATGATTCAGAGAGAAAGAAAAAGGTAACTTTCTAAAAGTACCTTTTTCCTTAATATTTATTCAAAAAATCAGACTTCAATAATGAATTGGGCTTTTAATAAATATTACAAAGAGTCCAAGAACGAAACATCTACCTGTTTCCTAACTAAAGATAGCAATATTAAATGTAATATTACATCCCAGTGTTTCTCTATGGACAGCCAGGCTTGCTATAGTGGAAATAGCTCTTAGGGCTAGTCACTGTCAGAACATGCTTAACATTATGTTTCTACATGTCGTACTTTTGAATACCATGCACTGTGCCTTATGGGCTATAAGGCCTTCTTAAATGGGTTTATTTTGGCAGTTTGAATTGCACTTTAAAAATCACTCCACTCAGGCAACAATGGTAGGCCAAAAAACAAGGTTAGCATTTCCTCTGCAATGGATGGCACAATAGGTGCTGCAGCCCTCTGGTGGTGTTTAATTTACAGCCCATGGGTATACCATGTATCATGTATTAAGTACTATAGATTAAGATGAATATGTCAATTGGGGTTAGCCCAATTCAACAATGTTAAAAGTGCACAGAGTTCGACAGCCAGCAAAACAGATAGGGCACGAATCTGGGCTGCACAACACAAAAAGATGGTAATTTGCAACATGGGACCCTGCAAGCAGGGGAGTTCTCAACGCTAAGGGAGAGAAACTGTGAAAGACCATCAGCATTGACATGGTCAGTCACAGGGTGGTGTTTCACCATGAAGTCCATACCCTGAAGGAAGAAGGATCACCTCAATAATTTAGGATTCTCACCCTGCATTTGCACCAGTGATCTGAGAGGCCTGTGGTCTGTTTGAACGTGTAAATGAGCCCCAAACAGGTATTACCTCAGTTTCATAAGGACCCACACTGCTGCAAATTCTTCTCGTTCAATTGCACTCCACCTGTGCTCCCTGGGTAGTAGGTTCCTGCTGAAATGGCTACGTGTTGGTCTAGCACCATCTCATTCAGCTGTGAGAGAACAGTCCTAATTCCCTGCTCTGAAGCATCTGTCTGCTCAACAAATTACTTTTCAAAACAGGTGCCATTAGTACTGGTACATGGCCCCCTTCAAGGTGTCAAATGATTACTCAAGCACCTATGTCCAGCTAAATTTCCTGGGCTACTTGGTGAAAATCAGTTCAGTCAGGGAGGCAGCAATGGTTCCATACCCCTTCACAAACCTCCTGTAATATCCAATAAGGCTCAGAAATGTTCTTACTTGTTTGGGAGGCTCCCAGGGCAGGATGATTTAAATCTTGGGTAGGGGAAGCTGTATGAATCCTCCACCTACTTATCCCCCCCACTTGGTGGCCCAAAAACACAACAGAGCCCTTCTCTATCTGGCACTTACTGGCCTTCCTACTCAGGCCTGTCTGCTGCAGGCCATGAAGCACTTCCTTCAGATGGTCTTCCCAGCTGGAGCTGGAGCTGAAGTCTGCAATGTTGTCTAGCTAGGAAGTACTGAATTCCTTCTAACCAACCAGAACTGGGTGGCCCAACTTTTGGAATGTGGAAGGGACATTCTTTAACCCAAATGGAATTACTGTGAACTGGAAATGTCACTCAGGGGTGGTGAATCCAGACTCCCTTTTTTACTTTCAGTTAGGGCAATCTGCCAATACGCTGATGTCAAGTTCAAGATACTGTGGATCTTTGTAGCCCCTAACCTATCAATAAGCTCATTAGCTCTGGGTATGGGGAGGGCATCAGTCTTGATGACTGAATTGAGTCCACTCTAATTCACACAGAACTGCAGTTCTGGGGTGGTGCCTGGTGGGCAGCCTTTGGTACCAAGACCATTGACCTAGAACAGGGAATACAGGAGAGCTATTTCACCCCCATCTCCAACATCTTGGACATCTCATCCTTAATGCTGGCTTAAATCGTCAATTAGCTTATACATTTTGTTTTTGACAGGCATGGTGTCCCCTTTATCAAGGTTAGACCATATGGACAGTCCTAGGGTCAGTTTGAATAGAGAGGTGAATTGCCCCAACAACTGGTGACATTCCCTTTGCCAATCTTCTTTCAAAGTGAGGGAGAGAACTACTCCACTGAAGCATCTTGCTCCTTGTATGAGAGGAGGTCTGGGTGGGGGTTCACTCTCCTCGGCCTCCCTACCATCGGTCACCATGAGAATGGTGATCTCTGACCTCTCAAAGAGTAACTGTAACCTTTTGATATGCAGGACCCTTAAGGGGTTCCTGGGTGTCTGGAGGTCCACCAAGTAGGTGACCTAAGTCTTCTTTTCTTTGATCTAATTGGTCCTTGTCCACTGTTTGTGAAGGGCAAGAGGCTTTCTCCCATTCCTCTTTCACAAGACCTAGATGTCCTCTTATATGGGTGCCCACACAGTAACTAAGTGGGGTGGAAATTCACTCCTTTCTGTAGTACCTCCAAGCAGGCAAACAGTAGGCATGGTAATAGGACATTCTACTTAGTTCTCAGGGTTTCAGACAGGATCATTGGTTTGGGAATGGTATAATATGGAAAACCTGTAGGGCATCCCACACTTATCTCACATGGTGTTGTGTAGTTCCTACTGATCCGTAAGATCTGCGCATTGTTTGGAGAACATAAACTACGTGTTTGGTGTCAAGACTGATTTCAGACATCCCCATAGGGTATGCTGGACTATAGACCAGCTAGCTCACAGTGCCACCATAAGCCCCACCCAACCTACCAGGGAGTGAATGGTTTCTGGCAACCACTTAACATGTCAACCCTGACCCCTCAGGGATCGTGGAAACCGTACAGAATCTTTTCGCTCAGTCACTCATGCTCACTTATTCTCAGAGAAATATACAGAGAATACATAGTGGGACATTTTCAATAATATTTATTGAACCTCAGTTATTCTTGCATAAAATGAGTGTGCTGAAATGATTAGTAGACAGAAGTAGATAAACATGATTACAAGCACCAAAAGCGTAAATAGTAGATATAGTACTACCATGGTGCTAAACAATGTATATATGCAGGCATATAAACAAAGCAGTGAGCTAGCATATTCCTACTATGCAGACCCTACTCTAAGTGTACCAAGAGTGTGTGTAGGTGTAGAGCCAAGAATCCCCCCAAAGGACGATCCAACCCCATTACCTGATGGGCTAGAGTAAAGGACCTCGTCTTGGTCACAAACTGGACACCCCTCCCGAGATGTCAGACAGCTGCGTGGTGATTTCTCAGCATGCAAGGACTCTTGGTGTCAGCGGAAGTACCACCTCTGCTAAACTATTGAGATGCTCATCTTTTATAATAGAAAGCAGCCTTATGTTGTGCGCATAGATTAGTGATGTTATGGATATATAGATAGCCCTGTCGCCCCGTGGATGAAGATAGTGATGACATTTGTATGTAGTGCGTAATGAGACCTTGTACATGATGTTCAGGGCATTGTGAAAATGTTGTGCGAAGCTAGATGTAAAAACAAGTTCAGTTTCGGAGAAATTAATCCAACATTGTCATGCATGCAAATGTGTGCAAATGGTCACAGCTGGAAATGTTATTTGTGAGGACAATGTAAGAAATAAGCTGCTTCGCTACATGGGCCTGACTCAGGAACATAACACCCACTCCTCATACTAAGGGTCGAGATCTAAAAAGCTATCTAAAAAAGCCAGCAGATAATTTTAAACATTTTAAAAACTACTCTTCAAAGTATCTAAAAGCGAGCTTCCCAATAATATATGTATTAAAAAGTATTAAAGTCATTGTATTATTTGAGATCCCAAGCACTCAGAAAGCATGTTCGCTGACTTGAAGTTTGTGCCTCTATCAGACACCAACTCCTTAGGGGATCCCATGTGGGAAAATATCCCCATCAGTGCCCTGGCCACCACAGGTGCAGTTACTGTCCTCTGGGGTACAACCTCAGGGTACAGAGTGGCATGGTTCACCAACACCAAGATAAACTTGTGCCCTGGGGCAGTCTTGGGATCTAGAGGCCCAACAATGTTTACATCAACCCTCTCAAAGTGTGTTCAAGAGGGCAACCTTGTGCTTCCAACCTAACTTGCCATTGGGATAGAAAGTGTCACAGGACCTGCAGTACACATCTGACTTGAACATCATGTGCAGCCACTTAAAGTTGGTGACAAGGCTGTCAAAAGGTTTGGCCTCCCCCAGATGTCCTGCCTAGGGAATATCATGAGCCAGCTTCAGTAGAAAGACCCTATAGCACAGGGGGGCACTAACACTCGGACTGACCCAGGCAGAAACTTTATGCTCACTACACAGGAGACCATTCTCCCAATAAATGAGATGATCATTAGAAGGGTTGCCATTTTTCTGGCCCTCTGTATAGCGCTTAAGACATTTGAGAGTGGGGCCCTCCTTCTGCACCTTGCAGATCTCTGCCTAGGACGATCCTCCTCCACCTTGCACCCAGCCAGGTCAGGCAGGTCTCTCAGGGCAGATATATCCTCCCCTGTAGGTACCAGTCCTCCCCCTCAGGACTGAACTCCTCCCAGACCATGGGAATCTTCAAGGCTGGTTTCACACACCTCCTATCCTCTCTCTTCTTGGTGGGAACCTGGCCCACTGTTTCCAAGTCCTTCTGACTCCCCTGAGAGGCTACCATTGACTGTGTGGTCATGAGCACCCATTCAGGGACCAGAGCCCTACCTCTCTCCAGATTGTTTGCTCCAAGTCATTCCTCAGCAGACAGTCGACAGGCATAGCTAGACTTGTAGCTACTTTCAGAAAGCCAAAGACCCCACCCCACCCCAGATCAATTATTGCCACAGTGTAAAGAAATGCCTATTTTTGTATGATCACCCCCCAAAGTTTTGGACTGATGCTGCTGGCTTTTTTACTCTGAAAGTGCACTGAGGACTGCTAACCAGATCTCAGTGTCAGTGTTCTAACTCTTTACAAAGTATATGTTGTATTGGCTATCCCCAATTGCCATAAGCTGACTTGCCTATAGGTCCCTAATAAATGGTCTTAAGAGTACCCAGGGCATGTAAAACAGAGTGTCCTCGAGGGCTTTACCAGTAGTTGTGCCACCCTGTTTGTGACCAAGTACAAAATGGTACCTAGCCTGCCACTGTGGCTTGGAAGGTCAGTTTTATGTCAAAAACCATTTATTGATTTTAAAACGTTTCACAGTACATTGTAGTTCCCCCGAGCACAGTTCACATGTCAAGAGTTACAGATATCTAAAGAGAAAACACAGCATTTTCATAAGTTCTCGACTCGGTTTGTGCAGCTTGTTTCCCTAGTGCACTTGTTTCCCTAGATATGGGAGGGTTGTCCCTACAGCACTTCAATATAAAGCTTATATGTTCCAGGTTTTAACATTCCACTTGCGCACAGGGGTCCCCAGATAATGCACGGCTTACGCAAAGAAAAAACTCAGTTTAAACCAAAAGGAAAACAAACAACAATACAACTATACCATGGTGATATGAATAACTGGTCCAGATGGGTTGGGGGATAAGTCGGCAACGAGGTCACATTGCTGGGCCATTGAGCCTCCGGGGCCCTTTCCCCACATCTCCAGGGTGTTCCGCAACCACCCCCTCCAAAGGCTTCCCACTGTGTGGTCAAGGTCATCCACTGAGCGGATCAAGGGGGGAGCCCAAGCCGCTACGTCTGAAATAGGTGAAGAGTTTGCAATCTCGGCTTGCATGCAAACAAGGGCAAACCCTCTGATAGGTAACTCACCAAGGGGGTCCAAACATAATCGAAGCCCCTCCGTGAGTCCTCAACAATGTCAGTCATCCTCTAAAGGGCCAAAACTCGCCACAGTTGAACATGCCACTGGGTAAGAGAGGGGGCCTCTGCCTTTTTCCAAGCTGCAGCTATTGCCATCTTAGCCACTCCCAGACACAGCCACATGATGGATCGGTCCCCCTGGGTTTTATATTTTAGCATTGGGTCTCTCACTCCCAAAAGCGGGTGCTCCAAGGTGTTCGGAATTGGGTATCCCAGAATAATTTTAATTTGGGAGAGAATTTTTTTCTAAAAGGGTTGAATAGAGGGACAATTCACAGCCCCACCAACATTTGTCTGAAGTGTTGGGGAAAATCATGTGCAGTTTCTGGGGGTGTAGGTACCACTCATACATGATTTTGTAGTGGGCTTCCCTTAAACGGTCATATTTAGTAATGTCTTTGTACAGGCAGGTCCATTGTTTGTCTTCCAAGGGGGAGGGGAGAAAAGTGTCCCAAAATCTTCGGTGCCGTGGGGTCATGTGGTGCCCCGCTGATGATAAGAGGGAGTACAGAAATGAAATGCAACCCTTTGTTGTAGTGCCTGTTTGCATACGTTTTTTAATGGGGAGGAGGTCTCTTGTCGCAGCTAGATGCACCTGGGGTTGCTGCACCCAGTGCTTTAGCTGAAGGTAACAGAATTTTTCTGTGAGTGGCAGTTTATATAGGGTGGTACATTTCCCGAAGGTTAGCATTTTCCCCTGCTTAAAGAGATCTGACAGCATAAGGCATCCACCTTCTCCCCATATATCAAAGGGACCTTCTACAAGAGCCGGTGGAAAAGCCGGATTAAAGTGGATGGGGGTGTGGGGAAGGGAAGGATGTCAAAGGAAGAGACTTGGTTACATTGTCCCATACCCGAAGAGTGGTGGCGTTAGGCGGCCTGTCTTGCTTCTGTTTCCAGGGGAGGTCCCATATGGTTCTGTCCATTATTTGCCAGTCCATGTGGAGCCAGTGTTTTTCAGATACCCTCAGGGACCATTCAGCCATAACCCAGAGTTGGGCCGCTTTGTAATAGCCATTGAAATCTGGAAGGGCTAGTCCTCCCTCCAGTCTTGGCCGGCTTAGTAGCCGCTGAGATAAGCGGGCTCTCTGGTTTTGCCATATGAATTTAGTTGTCATCTTGTGTAGTTCAGAAAACAGGTCTCTGTCCACTGCAATGGGAAGACCCTGAAATAAATAAAGGAGGCGTGGTAAAACATTAATCTTGATGGCATTTATTCTGCCTATCCAAGAGATGAATGCCAAACCCCATTTTTAAAGTCTGTTTTAAGTTGTCACAGGAGGGGGGGAAGTTAGCTTTGTAGAGGTTAGCAATTTTGGGAGTGATCTTAATGCCCAGATAAGTAATTTCTTTATGGACACAGGTGAAGGGGGACGTCGCCTCACTCTCCGCCATCGTCTCCCGGGGTTGAGTCAATTGAGGAGGAAGGATTTAGATAAGTTCACCTTGAACCCGGCTGCCTTTTCGAAGAGTGCCAGTTCCGTTTGGACGGCCGGAAGAGAAGTCCTCGGGTCGGTGACCGGCAAGAGGACGTCATCAGCGAAGAGCGAAATTTTATGCTCATCTTGGCCAAATCTGATCCCCCGAATGTTGGGGTCCGCTCTTATTCTCGCCGCCAGCGGCTCAATGCAGAGGGTGAAAAGCATAGGGGAAAGGCGGCAGCCCCGTCTCGACCCTCGAGAGAGCGAGAAGGAGTCCGAGACCTCCCCATTCACCAGGATCTGGGATCTAGGGGCGTGATAGTTAGCCTGTATCATTCCTATGAAGGAGTCATTGAATCCGAACCGACGAAGAGTGAGATATAGGAAGGCCCATTCGACTCGGTCGAAGGCCTTCTCCGCGTCTAAGGAGAGAAGGGCAGCTGGTATGTGTTTTTTCTGTGCCTTTTCTATTAAGTGAAGTGTCTTGCGGAGGTTATCGTGGGTCTGTCACCCTTTGATGAAGCCCGATTGGGCAGGGTGGACCAGTGCGGGTAGTATGTTTTCTAGGCGAGTCGCCAGTATCTTGGAGTAAAGTTTGCCGTCAAGGTTCAAGAGAGCTATGGGGCGATATGAGGCGCATCGTTGGGGGTCCTTCCCTGCTTTGGGTATAATGTTAATTAAGGCCTCCTCCATGGTGGAAGACACTTGGCGCGTTGCGCTTATTTCATTAAAGAGGTTTGCTAAGTGGGAGGTTAATTCGGTCGCAAATGTACAATAAAATAGGGCATTCAGTCCATCAGGTCCTGGGGCTTTCTGCAATTTAAGGGCGTCTATTGCTTTTTGGACCTCCTCTGTGGAGAATGGTTTGCTGAGTTCATCGCTGGTGGTGGTAGACATCTGTGGAAGCTCTAGGGGATCTAAGTACTTAATTTGGTCTTCTCCTAGTAGGGTATCTGCGGAATACAGTGAGCTGTACAAGTCTCTGAAGGCACTCGTTTTCCCACTATCGCTGGTATGTGTGATGCCTGAGTCATCAATAATTTGTTTTATGTACACCTTCTCCTGCTTTGCTCTAAGTTGGCGTGCCAGGAGCGGGCCTATTTTGTTACCCCCCTCATACCCTCGGGCCTGGAGACGAAGAATGTTTTTTTCGGCTCGGTTAGTGTAGATGGACCGTAGTTTACCCCTTAAAGCCGTTACTTTCCGCAGGGACGGCACTGACGGGGAGTCTTTATGAGCTCTTTCTTCCTCATGTATGTCCCTCTCTAAGATCAGTCTCTCTGCAGTTTGTTGTTTCTTTAGTGTAGTTGCTAGGGCTATGCATTTCCCCCTTATGACTGCCTTAAAGGCGTCCCAGTTATTTGCATGGGAGATATCTATGGGATCGTTCATAGTAAAGAAGTCTTTGATCGCACCCCGTAATTCGTCCCAAAGGATCCTGTCCCTGCTAAGGGAGTTAGGGAAGTCTTGCGTGTTTCGTGTGTGGGGCCGGCCAATTTAGCGATATTTCCAGAGGGGCATGATCAGAAAGGCAGATCGGGTGAAAACGGGTACGTAAAAGAGCCTGGGAAAGCTAATGAAGATGTGGTCAATTCTGGAGTATGTTCTATGGGAGTGAGAGAAAAAAGAGTAATCTCGGGATGAGGGGTTCTGAGTGCGCCACGCGTCTACTAGGCCCATGCGTTGTAGGGAGGCCTTTAATGCTTTTCTGAAGACCCCTCCGGCTGATCTGTGGGTGTGAGTCATGTCTACTGATGGGTCCCAAATAAGGTTAAAATCCCCTAGCAGGATTATGTGAACTTCGGCAAACCCCTCTACTGTCGCTAGGCACGTGAACAGGAATTCCAGTTGCCCTGTGTTGGGCACATACACCGTGGCTACTGTGCATGGTCGGCCCCTCAAGTCGCCCTTAACCATAACGAATCTCCCCGCTCTATCAGTCTAAGGGGTCGATTCCGATCTCGGTCGGAAGGCCTCCGAATCGGATTCGGCTTTACCGGACGCCCAAGTACGATGCGAATGAACGCGAAATCGCCGACCGACTCGTTTCCGGGTCCGAACCGCTCCGTACGACTCGGTTGCAGACGAACCGTACCGCGCAATGGAGTCGATTTCCGACCGAGCCAGTACAATGCACGATTCGGACAGCCGGTTCGAGTCGGAGTCTCCGGGACGAAAAAGCTCCGGGAAGCGGACTTCGGGGGTCCGTGCCGGACCCCCTTCACCCGTAGTCTAACGAGTCGAACACAGGGGGGGACCCTTCACATGCATGTACGGTGCGGATGGCACCAACGCGTACCCACTGCAGGGGGCGCCCTTTTGCGAGACGTACCTAATCAGCTGCTGCGAGGCCATGCACGCGTCGTACGACCGGCTCCCATTGACTTCAATGGGAATCCGACTGAGCCGAGTCCGTCAGCATGCAGCAGCATCGTACTCGCTCGGTCAGACTCCAGGGGTAACGCTCGGTCGGAAAACACTCCGGATCCGGCTCGGTCGGAGGGTTTTCCGACCCAGATCGGAATCGACCCCTTAGTGTCATGGGGATTAAAGTGAACCGAGTTGTGGAAGAGAAGGGCAACTCCATTCTGTTTTGTGGCAGCTGAGGAACGAAAGATTAAAGGGTACGATTTGTGTTTCAGGTGAAGATCGTCACCTTTTTTCAAGTGAGTCTCTTGCAGTGCTACTATTCCTAAATGGTGGTCTCCCAAAAATTTCCACAAGCGTTGCCTCTTATTAGGGGAGTTAAGTCCCCTCACATTCCAGGACATGTAGTTAACTGTCATACTTCGTATAATACCTCATGGCTCTGCACTCGTTTGGCAATCCCAGCCCTGTCTCCACAGCCCCCCTCCATCTACCCCCTCCATCCCCCCTACCATCAGACCATGCATTAGGGTTATGCTAATGAACATTAACATCAAGTAAAAAGCAATACATTGGCGCTGCGAGGCTCCCAAGACAATAGAGGAACCTCACAAACATTAGCTCCGGGGACAAGCCCATTTCCACTTCCAGAGCACCATTACTGTACCCTATGGGGCACAGGCAGTCCCAAAAATCCCCCCACCCGTGATTACAGAAGAACATCAACTTTATTAGATTTTTATAGAACTTGTGGACCTTGTCAGTTCCTGCTCGTGTCCAAAGCGTTTGGGTGAGCGCAGAGTCCACTTCCCTGAGAAAAGTGTTTCCCCCCGCTCCCTCTACTGTTCTTTATCGCGGTCGAGGAAGACCTTGGTGAGCACCTCGGGTACCTCCTAAGTCCCCTACTAGGGGGCCAGAGTCACCATCTTTCACATATTTCGGGTGTACGTAGAGTCCACCCCACACAGGTTTGCTCCCCAGCACACCCTGCTTTACCATGTCTTGTTGAGGATGAGCCAAGGGCATTACCCCATATCAACTGGTAAACAGTCTAAATATTGAGTTGTTAATGTCGACTTGCACTAATATCAAGTGTAGAATATCGTTTGTCAAAAATATCGACTGTCAGAATATCGTGGACAAGAATATTGAGTCTAAGGTAAGTAATATCGTTTTCAAAAATATCTAAGTCATTAATATCGTTGTAAAAAATATTGAAGTTATTAATATCGTTTGCAAAAATATAGGGGTCAATTCCGATCCCGGTCGGAGGCGCACCTAATACCATTCGGCCGGGAAAAAAGCCAGGCGGATGCCTGTTTCCCGACCGATTCGCACATACGTCCGAACGAGCAAGTACGATGCGCACAACTGCCCAAATCCCGACCCAGTCGTACTCACCCAATACAGGTCCTGTTCTCCGACCGAGGCGGATCCGGAAACGCAGAATCGAGTCGCACGGAAGCCAAAATGCTGCCCCGTCCGGCCGGACAAATACGATGCGCCCTCCGTACACGTCAAACCCGTCGCTACGCACGGCACGTCAAAGCATCCGGGAGAGGCGCACATAAGCTCCGATTCGCGCCACAAGACGAACCACGGCTACGAGACGAACACGCCAGCGACGAGGACGAGGCGAAGCAAAGAGAAAGACGAACGAGACGAACCAACCATGAATCCCATCGTGCCGATCCTACCAATATTCTACATCTATTACCGGAACTGGCACGGACGCGTACGACGCAGAAGGTAAGTCAGACACCCACCACACAAACAAACCACACGTACCCGACATATCACACACACACATAGGGATGCAGAAATTACTTACACCAGCAACAGCAGCACCATAGGGGCGGGATGGCCATCACCAATGCCACATATACACATAGGGGCCTGGATGCCAACCACTAACACCACCCCTACCCAGGGGTGCTAGATGCCTGTCACTACTACCACCTCTACCCATGGGGGGCTGGATGCCTACCACCACTACCACCCCTACTCAGGGGGTGCCAGATGCCTACCACTACCACCACCCCTACCCAGGGGGTGCCAGATGCCTACCACTACCACCACCCCTACCCAGGGGGTGCCAGATGCCTACCACTACTACTCACCCCTACCCATGGGGGCAGGATGCCTGTCACTACTACCACCTCTACCCATGGGGGCTGGATGCCTACCACCACTCCCACCCCTACTCAGGGGGTGCCAGATGCCTACCACTACCACCACCCCTACCCAGGGGGTGCCAGATGCCTATCACTACCACCACCCCTACTCAGGGGGTGCCAGATGCCTACCACTACTACCACCCCTACCCATGGGGGGCAGGATGCCTGTCACTACTACCACCTCTACCCATGGGGGGCTGGATGCCTACCACCACTCCCACCCCTACTCAGGGGGTGCCAGATGCCTACCACTACCACCACCCCTACCCAGGGGGTGCCAGATGCCTACCACTACCACCACCCCTACCCAGGGGGTGCCAGATGCCTACCACTACTACCACCCCTACCCATGGGGGGCAGGATGCCTGTCACTACTACCACCCCTACCCAGGGGGTGCTAGATGCCTACC